>BJCM01213926.1:0-10395 GCA_018326385.1 Flaveria bidentis
CGATAAACTTTCTTAATTAATATTTAAAACATGTAAACACATAAACATAACACCATAATCACATTATCAATTAGATTATCACCCATTTAACATTATTAATTATTATTAAGTCACCAACGTTAAACGACAACTAGTGTGTGCTCACGACACGTGTATGCAAGACTTAACGAAACTAACGGAGTTGGATAACGGAAATTTACCGGATGTCACAATAACATTGCCCTCAGGTTCATTGTAATGTGGATAGTAATCCGATGTGACATCTTCTATCTCAATCTCATCCACTCCTTGTAGCTCGTCATCACTAAAAATATCAACTTCTGGAGTATCTTTAACTAACTCATCTGGATTCAGTCTAAACAGCTCAGCGAGCTGCTCGTTAGTCAGGTCATGAATGGTTTCTCCTTCTTTGAGAGTGTAGCTCACTAACCTTCTTACAATCCCTTGCAAGTCAAGAATTATAGTTAGCTGAGTCTTGACTTGCTGAAGGGGGAGAACATCATAATCATCAGCTTGTGGAGCTTTACCTTTGCCCTAATCATGTGTCTCCTCAGCTAGAGTTTCATAGGACGTGAATCTTTTGTAGCGCCTCTCCTGAGCTGCTTAAGTTGAGGCAGATGCAGATGCATCACCCTCTAGATCATCATCATCATCCTTATCATCTCCCTTACCCTTTCCACTAGGTCCCGCTTCCTTATCATCATCATCTTCTTCTGATTTATCATCTGTAAGCTCATCATCATCATCTCCACCATCATCAACATCATCATCTCCACCATCATCACCATCATCTTTAATCTTTATGGGCTCACCCTAGATCCCTTCAACCTTAGCATCAACTTTTTGTTCTTCTTCTCCAACCCCTCAATCCTCTTGATAGAGGCCATCATAAGCTCATTTTGAGTTGTTAGTGCATGGTGAGCTCGAACTAACGCTCTCTTGTGAGTAGCATTCTTCTCAGTCAACTGAGTAATCTGCTTGCCTTGGGTGGTATTGATCGCTACCAACTAGTTCATCTGATTGCCTGTCAGCTCATCTATGGCTAGCAGCTTTAGCACCAGTCTATTGAGGTTCGCCAGCTATTCCTATAACCCAACAGTCGGTAGAGTAGACCTCGGTGTAGGTGGGAATCGGGTGGATGTGCTGACTTGGTGAGTAGTGGGCATAATGGTGGATGTGGTGTAGATGGGAGTAGGAATGGAAGTGGATTGTGGTGGAGCTGTGTTGGGTATTGTGGGTGAGGTGGATGTGAATGTATGAATGGTTGTGGGGGTATTAGTGCCTATAGAGGTGGTAGTGGGTGTGGTAGTGGTAGTGGGTATGGTAGTGGCTATGGTAGTGGTAGTGGGTATAGTAGTGGTTGTGGTAGTGGAAGAAGTGATCAGGGTAATCTCCTGTCTCTTACCCTTCTTGCTATAAGGATGAGCCATCCTCTTCTTCCTGGACCCCTTGGCTATAGGGGCTCCCCTTGAGCTGGTTGGGTGTATATGTTGGATCAGTGACATCAGTATCACCACCTTTAGAACCAGCTTGGCGTCCACCAACCGCCACTTTCCCCTTCTCGGTAGCCATAACCCGGCTACCGACTTGCCTGAGGAGAGGCTCATCATCAGACCCTTCTTCTTCATCTAACAAAAAGTCCTAGTGGAAAGTAGCATGCTCAGATCCACCAGGTGCATCAGAAGTACCGTGTGGTGATGGTGGATATATAGTAGACGTGTCGGTGGCCCTTGATTGACTGGGACCAGTATCTCCACCACTTTGACCATCATCATGGTCATCATCATCGTCGTCATCTTCTTCATCAGCAGGAACCACTACGGGCTCAACATCAGAAATACTATCATCATGAAACCACTTCTTACGAGAGGGCGCCACATAGTCCTCATTTCCCAGATGGCCAAACAGTCTCTTGACCGGGGGCTTCACCTGCTTCCCCCGGTACACCTTCATCCTCCCTAGTGTGGTGTCATCCATCACCTCTAATATAACAACATCATCCTTCTCCTTCGGCAACAAAGGAAGCTTCTCATCTTTAATCATCTACAAGAAACGTGGATACATGCATAAGCCTTCTTTGCCTTTGGCCTCAATGTTCTCTATCAAGTAGGAGAACAACATGCCGGAGAAATGGAACAGGTGTTTTAGTACCAGTGCAATGTATGAATTCTGGATTTGGTCAGACATCTCATTAAATCCTCCACGCCTGGAGGCTATGCACTTGAGGATCACATGTGCAACTACTTGAACTGGGGGCACATGTTGCTCTTGTTCAGCACGCCGACATTGATGTCCCCAACGTACTTGATCCTTAGAAAACATCTCCGAACAGTTAAGGGATGCAACTTGGTTGGGTAGGCACTATCCTCACCCAGATCCAAGACCCTCCTAAATTTGTCTTCGGTGATCTCAATCTCCTGTCCGAATATGGAGCTTCGGATACAGTGAGGCTCAATGGCCCGATCAACTACAACGTTATCCCAGAAAGTCTACTGTATAGATCTATATGGTGTGCATGGTGTAGAAATAGCCGTGTAGATCCTCGATCTATGCAGGAAGGCTATGATCCCAGTGAACTCAGAAGCGTTCCGGGATGTATCATCCAGATGAGCATAGATGTTGTGCTTAGTACTCATAGTCCATCTCTCAGCTATGTTGCTGCAACACAAGAAACATATACATTAGATTTGAGCATAAGAGATAACAGTTGAATTGTAGTTGATTTTGATCAAACTGGTTTAATCGTGCGGTTGAACCATACGACTGAGTTCAGTCGTATGATTGAGCCTGCGACTAGTTCAGTCGTGCAATTGAGCCTGCGACTAAACTTAGTCGTATGCTATGCCATGCGGTTGAGTCAGTCGTGCGACTGAGTCACCGATTGATTCACTCGTGTGATTGAATCATGCGCCTGCCTCAATCGTGTGACTGCGGTTCATATGGAGTATCTATTCGCATCTTGCTCTGTTCGACACTCTAACTCAGAATCTTCGTCAAAACATTATATTACACATCGTGTTTTGACTCATTTGATTTGCAGTGACTCGAAATAGCACTTAGTGTCTTTTATATCAACTTTTATGTCCATTTAAATGGTCTATTTTAAAGTATTTTCCCGGTTATTGATCTTAACACTTTCGGTGATTTAGGGTTCGATTAATCCATTCATTTGGACCGATTTTAGTTGCAAAGTACCTGTAGATGAGTAGGAAATCAGTTAGTATCGCAATCAAAGGGTAATCACAATAATAGGAATTTTGGCAGAGTGTCTTTGTATGGGCAGTTTTTGAGAGCTTTGAAGTGTGGTAAGGTATACGACCGACTAACCCCTCTATTTATACTGTTTTGAGTCTTAGTCGTGCAACTGGACCCAAACGCATGATTCATTTGTGCAACTGGGGCTCGGTCGTGCGACTAGCTTTGACTCCTTCATCCAGTCGTACGATTGGTTCATTCTTGTGATCTAATCGCATGGTCGCCCCATACTCATGGTCCAATCGTGTGATTGGCTCATACTTATGGTTCAATCGTGCGATTGGCTCATAATTATGATTCAATCGTGTGATTGGCTCATACTTATGAGTTTGACCTCATATATTTCCATACATTTAAAATCTAACTTTTGATATATAACATTAAGACCAATGATTATCAGTATATTGGTTCACTTAAATCTATACATAGATTTTTGACTCACATTGGTGATAAGTTAGGTTATATTATTTCAACAAGCATTTGTGGATCCCACACTTATTTGGTAATCAACATTCCTCAGGAGATTTTTGAGAGTTCTACAGGTATTTGACAAGAAGAAACTATTCTAAGAGCTTTCAAAGAGATGCCAAGCCTTAGGTCAGTGCCATCGCACAACAGAGAGGCGCAAACAACAATGAATTCTAGAATATTTAGGTTATACTTATCCTCAGGTAATGCCATCGCATAGTAGAGAGGCACACCACATATCTTCTTGTTAGAGCATTTGTGTTGGATCAAGAAGAAGGCTGGTGCAACCAAAACCAAATCACTTAGAAAAATTTTGGTGCAATTTACAAAGACTTCCGAAGCTAAGTGTGGAACTTCCAAAGGAAGTAGAGTTCTTCCGAAGACAAAGTGAAAGATCATCTTCTGAAGAAAAACTTTACTTCCGAAGTCAAAGTATTCACTTTTGAAGATCAAGTCTAAGAAGAAAAGATCTGAAGAAAACTTCCAAAGCATGACGAAAAGAAGAAATCCTCAAGCCTCAGAAGGAGTAGCCTCTTCCGAAGTATAAGTGGCTTCGAAAGAACTTGTTCTTCCGAAGCCAACTACCCTTCGGAAGACACTGCTTTGAAACTATGGACATAAGTATGGTGTCTCTGACACTCCACTGTAGACCTCTGATATACTGGATGGCGTTTTCTCAAAAGGCCATGTAGTTGACAATACTTTATTCCATTGTTTACCTTTACTAGATAGCACAGTTGACAACTTTAGTTGGTGACAAAAGGTAAGTAATGGACATGTCATGACTACCTTATCTTAGATAAGACATTATCTAAGATACCTTAAACTATTGCTTTGTAGCATTTGTCTTAGTTAGAGGATTCCAGTTGGTATCAAAGTATATCCGACTGTTGGTAGTATTATATATAGTTTCTCATTGTAACTCATGTCATATACTTGTAAGAGTCTTGTAACAGTTTGAGTTGAGAAGCAATATATGCAAGTATCTTGAAAATTATCTTTTTGTGTTCATTGTTACTTATTATATAATTATCAACTCTTAGAGACTATACTTCATCCGAGTGTAGTTTAAGTGAGTTTGAGAGAAGAACCAAGTGTTTAGTGACATAAACCGATCCTGCAATTGGTATCAGAGCCTTTTAGGCTCTTGATTGTGAGATCTTACCATCCAAATCAACATATTTTTCAGTCCTCCTTACAACTCACTCAAAATGGCCCCTCAACAAATCTGAAGTAAAGATGGGAACTATGACTAAATCTCCCATCATTACACCTGAAAACTTCAAGTCATGGAGCAGATGCATGGAAGGCTTCATCAGGTATAGAGACAACAAGATGTGGTATTCTATTGTCAATGGTCCGTATAAACCCAAGGTTTCAGCATCTGGTGGAAACGTTGCTATGATAGAGAAGGCTGTTGGAGACTACTCTGATGAGGACCGAAAGAAGATGGATGTTGACAGCAATGCAATGACTATTCTTATGACTGCAATACCCAACTCCATCATGGTGGGGTTTGAGCATTGCAAGTCAGCTAAAGAGCTGTTTGATGCACTTGCTGACATGTACTCCAGCTCCAATGACTCCAAGGACTCACGCAAGCAATAGTTTGAGAACTTCACTTAGTTTGCTGGAGAGAAGCTCAGTCACAATACTTCAGGTACATGGATCTTATTTCTTCCCTTATGTCTGTGGGAATCACTCCTGAACTTAGAGACCTCACAAGAAATTTCATGGTTGCTCTTCTAAATGAGTGGACGTTTTACCGTGTCTTCATCAAGAGGATAGAAAACCTGAACACCTTTACTATGACTGAACTTTATGGCATCCTTGATGGATACCATTTGGAAATGGAGAGCAAGAGAGGTCATAAGACAAGCAGATCCCTGAGTCTTCCTACTAGCAATGCATTGATGGTTGCTGAAGGCTCAGGACCCACACAACCTCAATAGTACCTGACATACACACAAAAACCATCCTACTCATTTGGACCATACATTACATGTCCTGAGACTCCCTGGTCTTAATAGGCTTAGCATGGTCCTTTTCAGGACAACTGTGCATTTGTCTTAGGAAATGGACACTCTAGTGATTTTCAGTACTGCTTTGATGATCTAGAGTGCTTTAGTCCAGATGATGTAGAATACGTGGGCATTTTCCAATAAATGCATCTTTTAACTTACAGAGCACAGAAGTTCTTCAAGATAACTGGAAGGCAGTTTCCCCAGAACCCAACCAACAACAAATTTGAGTTTGACAAAACCAAGGCCAAATGTTACAACTATAACTAGCTTGGTCATTTTTGTAAGGGAATGCAAGGCTCCCAAATCAAATTCGAGAATCCCACAGGCCTCCACACATCCCTTTACATCAATTCCTTTTGGAAAGTCGACTGAGACAACTTCAATGGCTCAAGAAGTTGATTGGAGCTTTATGGTGCAGGATGTGACTCTTGCTCAAGCACTCATGGCAGGAACAGATGACAACAAGGTATATGAAAATCTCTGTACTCATGCATGCATTGCTATGGTTAAACTATATCAAAACTACAATATGGAAATTAAATCTGATATTAAGTCTTTAAATGTTTTGAAATCTGATTTTAAAAGGGATGAATCTGACTACCAAAGAAAAACTGAAGAATTAGAGAAAATTGTTTCCCTATTTAACCATGAACACTCAAATTACAAGACTCAAATAAAGGATTTAATATCCAAATTGTTTGAGGCTCAAGCCTAGCTTGTCACTGCTGAGGCTCAAGCCCAGCTTGAAACTGCTAAAGCTCAAGCCAGGAAGTATGATATTTCTGAGCAGAACTGTCAATCTATTATTGCATCATCCTCCTACTCCAAAATCTATTATCAAAACAAAGGATGGTTGGGGACCAATAAAATTGCTCCACCACATTCTTATGAGTCCATAAGACAACCTAGATGTGGTACTGAAGAGAAGGAGGTCCCATCTGCTAACCCATCTTCACTTGACTTGAAGAATTTTGCATTAATAAAGGCCAGCACAGGGAAGGAACAGGTAAATCAACCATCTATCCCAGTGAAGATCAAATCCTAACCACCAAAGCCAGAAAGAACTACCAAGAAAGTGGCTGAGTCTAAGCTGATGATTGATCCTAAATAAGAGGGTGTATTCATCTTAGTTGGATTCCAGGTGGAAGGTAACTCTGATTTAGGAAAAGGGTGTAGTACCAACACCCCTGTCCTACCAAAAGAACAAAAGATAAAGGGAAAATTGCTAATGAAGATAAAAAGCACAAGATACAACAACCTTCCAATTTCTAAAAGACTAACATGGCATGCATAATGTGTGGCCTGCAAAACCACATGGCTAAAGATTGTTACTACAATCCTGCCAGCACACATTATGCAAATAATGTTAAGAGAGAAGGAGTCAAGGAAGGTTTCTCATTTGGACCGTATCAAATGGTCCAAATGATGAAAAAGGGAAAGCTGGTTTGCGAAGCAAGGTTGCCATCGGAAGAAACTTCAACTTTCGAAGGGAAAATAGCCTCGGAAGCTAAAACTGTTAACAATGAAAAGAACAAAAGAGCTCCCTTGAAACTACCCCAGAAGAAGACTGCTTCAGAAGAAAAGGTGGTGAAGGGTTCTTCCGAAAAGAAAGAGCTTCGGAAGAATGTCATGCTACAAAAGCCTCAAAAGGATGGATTGGAAGATCAAAAAAGATCTTGTAGCCCAAATCTCTTCTTCAAAGACATCCATTGAACCCCCATGCTTAACATTTGGTTCAATTATGTCACTATCATTCAAAGAACCTAAGACCAAGAAGGCTTGGTTTTCCAATCAAAACTAATCATCTCATCTTATCTACAGGGACATCTATATGACAAGAATAACAATATTTGGATTGTGGACAATGGATGCTCCAGGCACATGACAAGGAACAAATCTCTCCTTCAACAATTTCAACATTATGATGGAGGTCTTGTCCAGTTTGGAGGTGAGTCCGGAGGATATATTTTTGGCAAAGGAAGTATATCCAATGGAAAGTTAAAAGTTGACAAAGTTCACTTTGTCAAACATCTTGAACACAATATGTTAAGTGTTTCGTAGTTCTGTGGTCAAAAACATCAAATGCTTTTCATAGAACATGAGTGCATTATCCTCAAACTAGGGATGAAAATTCCTCTGGAATTGGTGCTTCTTATATCTGTACAAGCTAGATATGAACAGTGCTTCCCCAATGGGTGAAGTATCATGCTTTCTTTCCAAAGCTAATGGTGATGAGTCAATACTATGGCATAAAAGAATGTGTCATGTAAATTTTAAGACAATGAATAAATTGACTAAAAACAACTTGGTACATAGTTTGCCTAAAAAGGAATTTTTCTTCAAAGATAACTGTGTTGCATGGCTGAAAAAGAAGCAACATAGGGCATCTCATAGTTCCAAATTTGTTAACTCTTTCACCACTCCATTATAGTTATTGCACATGGATCTATTTGGTCCCTCAAGTATAATGAGCATTGGAAGGAAATCATACTGCCTTGTGATTGTTGATGATTTTACACGATTTACATGGGTATTCTTTTAAAGAACTAAAGATGAAACTACTGAAACACTAAAATATTTTCTTCTTAAAATAGAAAATCAAATTGATCACAAGGTTAAGATAATTAAAAGTGATCAAGGGTCTGAGGTTAAGAACTTCGTTCTTGATTCATTCTGAAACTCAAATGGGATTGCCAGACAATATAGTGCTCCTAGAACTCCTCAACAAAATGGTGTTGCAGTTTTTTACATATCTTCCGAAGCAAAGTTTCTCCAAGGATAATTCTCTTCTCGGAAGAGTTTTTAGTCTCGGAAGAAGCGATTGATTACATATCAAATCTACTTCTGAAGCTTAAAAAATTCTCCATTAAGAAAGCAATCTTTACTCTCGGAAGCATCAATTTTCCTTCGGAAGTAGGAATTGCCTTCGGAAGACATATTACCTTCAGAAATGATTTATACTTGGAATAGAGATTTTACTGTGTAATTGAAATCTTTTGGCCCCCACACTGTAAAAAAGCTAAAATTTTGTTAATGATGTCGGATTATTTAACTAAACTAAAACCTTACCGCCCATGTCAAATCTCCCACTAAAACACCACATCATCTTATCCAAACCACCTCTACTGCCATTTCACCCTCTTTTAAATAATCCTGACTATTCACTTTCATCTTCTTACCTCATTTTTACTGCCCTAAAAGCTTCCTTCACTCTCAATTTACCCAAGCTCAAATTCATCCACTTTCACCTTTCACAAATGGCAGTTAACCCTCAGCACAATCAAGTCGCACTTCTTGATTTTTCAAGAGATGCTGACTTCTTTGAAATCATCTCTTTTCTTACCCAGTCATATTATTACACTTCCCTAACTGTTAATCCCAATGTGCATTCCAATCACATGGCATAATTTTCGGATAACAGTCAGATTCAAACCCTAAATGGGATTTGTGTAATTCGATTGAGCATTTGTGGCCAAGAGTTGGTCATTACTGAGCAAATCATTATGGAGCATCTTGAGCTTCATGATGAAGGTGCCCCCACAGAGTTCCCTAAAGCAGATTTGGACAACACATACATACAAATGGGATATGGTGGAGACATCAGCAGGTCCACTGTCTACAAGTTCAATTTGCTTACAACTGGAAGTTCCTACAGCATGTCATTCTGCACTGTTTGTCCAACAAATTTGGGGGATGGGATCAAATCCCATATGAATTAGGGTGCCTAGTTCATGGAGTGGTAAGAGGCCTCAGATTCAACTACTCAAGATTTGTGCTGACAAATCTTATGGGAAATCTCCATTGGGACAAATTCTTTATGTATCCCAGATTTCTCCAGCATATTATCAACTGTGAGCTGGACCAGAGTCAGCTTGTCTTTTCTGCTACTCTGAGTGTCCCTCAAATGAGGCCAACCATCTTCAAGAATTTGAAGAAGGTATCCACCAACTTCACTAGAAGGTACACTTTTGTACTTCCTAGTATGACTGAGCAAATAGCTCCTTGTGACATCCCTGTTCACCACACAGGTGATGAACCCACACCAGCAACTGCCGCCACATTACCAACTCTGCCTTCTCACCCCATCACTATTACTTACCAAATACGCCCCAAACGAACACTTGTTTAATCTACTCTGATTGAACAAGCTCTTCCTCTTCAATCTACAAGGACTAGAGTGGAACAATGGGCTCCCACTCAGCATGAGGTCTCACCCTCCTTCACATTTGACCTCAATATGGGTCTCGTGTCTCCTCAGTCTCAAAGCCATGAGCCCGAAACCCAAGCTGAAAGCCGTTAGGCTGAGTCTCTATATGTTTTTGAGCAACCACAAAGGGACAGCCACACTAGAGGCTCAATGCTTGTAGACATTGATTAAGGTCCTGGGTAAGTAGGTTTGTAAGGATCTATTATCTAGTTTGATCAATTAGGTTATGATTTGCAGCGGAATAGTACTAGAATTAGACGAAATTTAAGCAAGAATAAGATGAATATTCAATCAAACAGTAATGGTTATAGAGAGAGAAAGTTTTCTGCAAAAGAGAATGTTCTCATTCATTCATAAGCTTTGGCACATACAAATTAGGTCAACATTCCTTTTATAGAGGAATATGACGTCAGCAGATGTCACCTGATAGTGACATCTAAC
>BJCM01213927.1:0-26231 GCA_018326385.1 Flaveria bidentis
TGGGCTAAGGCAGCCAGAAAAACTACTAGGAAAGTGGTTGAGTCCAAGCTAAAAATAGACCCCAAACAAAAGGTGTGTTCATTTCAGCTGGATTCCAAATGGTTGGAAACTTTGATCCTGGAAAAGTGTGCAGTACTAGCACACCTGTCCTACAGAAGGATCAAAAGTTAAAGCGAAAAACCACTGATGAAGACATGAAAAACAAGAAACAACAGTCCTCAAATTCCCAAAAGTTAACATTGCATGCATAATGTGTGGTCTGCAAAACCGCATGGCTAAAGATTCTTATTAGAATCCAGCAAGCACACATTATGCAAATAATGTTAAGAAAGAAGGAATCAAGGAGGGTTTCATATTTGGACCTTATCACATTTTTCAAGTGATGAAGAAGGGAAAGCTTGTTTCCAAAGCAAAGTTGCTTTCGGAAAAAACTCATTCTTCCGAAAGGAAAATAACTTCGAAAGATAAGGTTAAGAAAGTTAAAAAGAACAAGAAAGCTCCCTTAAAACTTTCCAAGAAGAAGATTGCTTCGGAAGAAAAGGTGGTAAAGGCTATTTCCGAAAAGAGAGAAGCTTCGGAAGAATGCCATGCTGCTCAAGCTTCAACAATCTCATCTTCACTGATCAACCAAGAGATGGAATAGAAGATCAAAGAAGATGTTGCAGCCCAAACCTCTTCTTCACAAACATCTATTGAACCCAATGCATGCATTTTGTTTCAATTAAATCCTCATCACCAGAAAATCCCAAGACCAATAAGGCTTGGGTATCTAATAAAAACTAACTTTTTCACCTTATATGTAGGGACATCCATATGATAAGAATAACAATGTGTGGATTGTAGACAGTGGATGCTCTAGGTACATGGCTGGGAACATATCTCTTTTTCAACAATTTCAATATTTTGATTGATATCCTATTCAATTTGGAGGTGAGGCTGGAGGATTCATTTCAGCCTTTTTGGACTTCCTCTTAACCTTCTTTATCAAGTTCTTCCTTCCAGACTTGGAACACCCCAACCTTTTTACTCTCATTTGAGAAATAATGACCCTTCTTAGAATTATATTCTTCATTCTTCTCAAAAGCATCCTTCATTATTTCCTCTTCACTCATGGGGTCTATCAAAGAAAGCTCATCTTCATAAGTTCCACACCTAGGAGATCTTACAAACAAGATTGTGTGTGGAGGAGCTATTTAACTAGATCCCAATCCTTGCTTATTTTGAAAACAATATTTTGCATGCAAGGATGAGAATATAATTTTCTTGAAGGTCTCTTCTTCAAGAACACATTTTTCTGCCCTGACTTTGCTAAACACAAGCTCAGCCTGGCATTAACTTAGTTATGTGATCTTTGATCCGAGTCTTGTTGTTGGTGTGTTCATCTTTAAGAGTTAAAGGTTTTCACTAAGTCCTCTATCTTTAGTTTATAATCATTTTAAGCTTTTTTGAAGTCAGATTTTAAGATATTTAAGGACTTAAGATCAGATCTCATCTCTAAGTTGTAGGACCTGTATCTATTAACTGTAGCAATACACTTAGGTGTACAGAGATGTTCTAATACCTTGGCTTCATCGTCATCTGCCATAAGTGCTTAGTTTGGATATGCATCTTCCACCTAAAGCTCCAGTCAAAGTCTCATTCTTCAATAATAACTGAAGCTTGCTGCTTTGGCTTCTCATTATGGGTGGCTCTCTTAGTGTAGTTTGGTATGGTTTGTGTTTGGCAACTATTTATCCTTGGTGCCTTACACTCTCTTGCAAAGTGACCTATTTGGTTATAGTTATAACACTTTACTTTGCATTTTTCTAGCCCAAAATTTCCATAGCTGCATTGCTTGGAAACTTCCTCCCTATCCTCTTGTAGAACTTCTTGGCTCTATGAGTGAGAGAAGAGCCATTTGCTGAACTATCTCCATGTATTCCAGGTCATTTAGATGGATACAGTCCGGATCTTAAAGGATGAAGATAAAGTTCCTTATGCTTTCATCAGAAGACACAAAGACTTGTGGAGAGCTTATCTCTTGGAATGGGATGCCTTGAGTGTAGCTTTCTCTTGGTGTCTCCAGAAGGTGATGCAAGGACCCTTTTGTGAGTTGTCAGTGTAGCAGATGAGATAATGTTGTGGTTGTCTACTATCCCTTACAACCACATAGAGGGCTGAACTTAGTTGATTGCTGGAGTCACCAGATGAACTTTGCCTATTCATCTCCATCTGGTATCAACTGAGAATACCATACAACCATGTCAAGGTAAGAGTCTTAAGGTTCTCAGTTCTCTTATTAATAACACAATAATGTGTCAATTGTCTAGGAAGGGAGGACATGACCTTCGTTACAATGTCCCTATTCTCAAGAGTCACTCCAACATCCATTAGAGTGTCAATAATCTCAACATACTTAAAATATTGTTGAGTCATGGTTTCACCTGTTTTAAAGGTGAAGTTTTCAAACTACTTCTTTACATCAGCTTCAGTGCATCCCATAGTTGTTTAGATGTTTTGCACTTCTTGAAACCTCTAGGTATGGAGTTGGGAAGAGAAGTTTAGAGGGCTGTCATGGCTTTTTGATCAATCTCAATTCTCTTCTTGTCTTCTTCAGAATAGTCAGCCACATCTATTGGAATCATACCACCCCCAGCAGCAGCTGAAGAGGTGCTTGGTATGTGAGGCCCTGAGACAACAGATTCCTACATCCTGGAGTCTTGTGACTTGATGAAACCTTCCATTCATTGGCACCAAATGTCAAAGTCTTCAGGAGTAACCAGTGGGGACTTTGTCATGGTTCCAATTTCCATATCAGCTTTAGTGAGAGCTGCCATTTGAGATGTTAAGTATTTTATGTGAGTTATGGATCTTAAGATGGTGAGATCTTATAATCAAGAGCGTGGAAGCTCTAATACCAATTGCAGGACGTTTAATGGATGGTCACTCACAACACAACACACAATGTGGAGAGGTTGTATTAGAACATTTAACAGATCAAATAGAGAACCGAAACTATATGGTTTGATACTTAGAACATTGGTAAATATGAGACAAAACACGAACAAACAACACAAGTATATTGGTTTCCAAGAATGTTGTATATTTCTCTCAAGTTCTTTTACAAGTGTTAAAGCATAAAGAAAAGATACAAGATTTGATCTAGACAACAACAAAATCAAATATAGAGTCAAAAGGCCGATTTTCTTTTGACTAGTGACTATGACATGCCATAGCTCGCATCCTAATATATTACGAATAGGATAAAAGTACATAAAGTAGAAAACAACAGACTCAAGAGCTCAATGTATAGTTACCAAAAGCATGGACCTTTTCACCAACTTGTGAAAGTTGGTGAGTCAATAGAGTTGCAATGAAAAGTGGTTCAACTTTATGATAAAGTACATTGGATAAAGCATGTATCCAAAAGTATTCAGAAGAAATCAATCTTCACTTCTTGACTTCGGAAGACTTTGTCTTTGAAGATTTGGAAGGCTTCACTTTTGGCATCGAAAGATGTTGATCTTGATTTCGGAAGATTTTACACTTAGAATAATTTGATGCAGGGTGTAAAACTTCCAAAGCATTTCTACTCTCCCCTTAAGTGCATGCATACTGAAAAGACTTAAAATATTTTAGGTGAATCAACATTACATGAAACCTTACAAGTATGTTGTTGTACAAAAAGTTGTATTATATAGTAGTATAGATGTAGGTAGATTAAGATAATCTTAAAATATAATAGTCATACTTTTAAATTTAATTAGGAAATGGTAAAGTACAAGTATTTAAATCTTAAAAGGGGTGTGTATATATATATATATTCGGCCCAAAAACTGCTTATTTTATGAGTTATTTCAAATTTTGCCTTATTTTTACATTTTGTTGGACTTTACATTTGGCACAGTTTTTGGCCCGTTTATGTTTTGTGGCCCATTCGACTTTGGTTTTGTTTCTTTTTATGCTTGTAAAGGATGGAAAAAATATTATTGAAATTTATGAAAAAAACTGTTTTTCTCTTTATCACGGTTTGTGTTAGTGTAAACCCTGATTATCGGTATTCTTTGTGAATCAATGATAGTTAGAAGAATTGTTCCTGGTATTCTCATTAATCAACAGGTTTAATTATCTATCTTTCTGTTTCCGACTGCATCACGATCTCAAAGATAATTATGAGAAAGAAACTTTTCTTCTTAGTGGCTTGTTCCTAGAGGACCATGATATTGTCATAGAGGACTTGTTCCTTGGAGATCTTATTAACTTGGAAGCCCTCAGCCTTGCCCATTGCGGCATCTGCAAGCTACCATCTAAAATAAGGAAGTCGAAAAAGTTGAAGTTACTTGATTTGACAAGATGTCTTAACCTTTGTACTGCTGATCATGTCTTTCAAAATATGGAGAAACTTGAAGATCTTTACATGAGTGTCTTTCAAAATAATCTTGGAGATGGAACTACAATTAGGTTCACGGATGCCAATTGCAATGAACTGAAGACGCTTTCAAGGAAACTTTCTGAACTAGAGCTTGAATTTTGTGAGACCAAGGCCCAACCAAAATATGTTTCCGTTGATAATCTTGAAAGGTTCAGGATATCTGTGGGGTGTTTGCTAGAAAACAAGATGTTTTGAAGTGTCTATGATAATGGTACTCGTTCAAAAATACATTGAGGCTTGTGACTAACAACACTGAACTTCTTGAATGTAAAATAAACGTGTTGTGTAGGAAAACAAAGATGATTTATTTGGAAGTGAATGATATGAACAATCTCGAAGATGTTTTAGTGCATCCTCCTCAACATTCCTTTTCTAATTTAAAAGCCCGTCATTTAGATCGTGTCCTATTTTGAAAGAGATATGGTCTTATGAGATTACTAGTAGGAAGGATGAAGTTAATAATTTTTCCATGTTAAGAAATATTGAAGTTGAAGACTATAAAATAGTCTTGTGAATCTTTTTCCAGACAAGGCAATGCAATTACTAAGTCACATAGAAGAGCTTAAAGTTGAAGAATGCGGTTCTATTGAAGTGCTATTCAACATATTGAAGTGAAGAAGCTAGTGAAGAAGCTAGTGAAGAAGCTAGTGAAGCTACGTGAGGTGTGGAGGATAAATAATATTGAAAATAACTGCTCTTGCTTTCAAGCCATAGAATTTATATCAATCAATCAATGTGAGAGGTTCAGAAATATATTCACACCTACCACAACCAATTTCGATATGGGAGCACTTATTGACATTAGTATTTGGGACTGTGGAGAATCTAGTACGAGAAAGAATGAGGTATGGCTTTTATTTCTATATATTTAATTAGCATACTTTTACATATTTATTAACTTGTTTATGGATAAAATTTAGAAATAAAAATATTAGAATGAAGTACACCCTTTTTTCACTTGAATGATATTTCGCGTTTGAATAAATATAGAAATTAAAATATTTAGAAATAAAGTACTTAAACATATCGATTGGACCCATGTGTCCTTGGTTCGTTTCCCTGTCATGTCATACTTCCATACCAATGCTATTTTTAATAAAATTATTTATTTTTGAGAAAATTATTTAAATTTCTTAAAATAAATTTAATTTTTTAAATTTATTTGATTATTTTAATTTTTTATTTTTTTATTTTTAAAGAAAATTACAATAGTGATCCCTATAGTTTGATCATATTGCAAATTTAGTCTCCAAATTATTAAAAACTAACTGAAGTTAACGTGGGGACTAAACTTACAACCAAATATAAAATGTTTGAACTAAATTTACAATTTTTAAAATCTAGGGACGAAAATTGCAATTTCATCAAACGATATGGATCATTTTTGCAATTTTATTTTAAGATGGAGAAAATTGTAAAAATGGTCCCTTTGTTTCGATCATATTGCAAGTTTGGTCCCTAAATTTTAAAAATTGAAAATTTAATCCAAACATTTGAGAGTTGTTTGCAAGTTTAGTCCACACTAGTAGTCACAGTTAGCTTGTAATGATTTGGGGGTTAAATCTGTAATATGATCAAACCATACGGACCAATTGTGTATTTTTCTCCAAAAAATTAGAAAAATTAAATAAATTAAATTAAATTAAAAAATTTAACCACTTTGAGGTTTAAAAACTTTAATTTAATAATTCGAACGTCCAATATAGAACAAATATTATGTTTTTCAAGAAAAGTATTATGCCGATGTTGAATTATACTCAAAATAAGCATAAAGATATATTGAAGTATGAATGGTTGAGTTTGTTTATCATAATAAAACATCACACACAAATAATTTTTTTCTTCTGAATGTCATGATAAAATTTTCCAGTGGACATTTTTAGAGATATAGATACAATAAAACACTCATAAAAATGTTATTTGTATACTATAAAATAATGTTTATATTGTCAAACATGCATACGTAATGTTGTTCCATATGCACTAGAATAGTAACTTTTCAATGATAATAAACCACGGTGAACTAAGGTCATTTTCATTATTTCATTTTCATTTTCATTTTCGTTAGTCTTTATTTTAATTTTTAAACTCAATATCAGGGTGTTAGAAGTGGTTATTTAATCTTTATTTAATTAAATTACTTAAATTTATTAAATAATTTATGTTTTAAATTTATTTGAATTTTTTTAATTTTTTTAATTTTTTTAATTTTCAAAGAAAATTCCACAAGTGGCCCCTATAGTTTTATCATATTGCAGATTTAGTCCCTGGTTTATCAATGTATACGTGTGGTTCAACGTTTTTACGTCTATTTTTTCCTACTTAGCATGATTATACGCATCCCGTGGGGGAGTTAATACTAGTTATTTCTTAATATTAAAGTGAATCAAAAAGGATTCTAGGAACCATTATGCTACGTGTCCCCAAGTTTACATGGAATAGACTCGCATCCTACTATTTAGAAGGGAGAACTTGGTCTATTCATAATTTGATCGAATGCAATTTCAGTTTCAATCATGATACAAAGACTATTCCATCTAGTAAATTGCAAAAATTACACAAACTTAAAACAATACATGCACACGTTGTCGCAATGTAAAGGAGGTATTTGAAGTAGCATTGGAAGTGAGAAACAATGTCATTAAATTTCCAAAGCTAAAAGAAGTGGACTTACAGCATTTGACCGATCTCAAGTATATACGGAAGAGTAATCAACACACACTATTGGAGTTTCCAAACCTAACCAGACTGTCTATTGATTTTTGCAGTCCTTTAGAACATGTTTTCACATGTTCTATGGTTGGTTGTGTCATGCAACTTCAAGAGCTACGTGTACGATGGTGCACAAATATGAAGGTAATTGTCAAGGAAGTAGAAGATTGTCATGGCCATACGAGTGAGATTAAGTTTCCATGTCTAAAGTCACTACAACTTGAATATCTTGATAGTATCGATGGATTTTGCTTAGGGAAGGAGGATGTTACATTTCCATCCTTAGATACCCTTGTAATCAAAAAATATTAAACTACGAGATAAAGATGACATTTATTTTGACCTATACTTGATATACACAAACATAAATTAAAACTTCTTTCGTTTCACCTCTCATAAATCTCGGTTGTCCACACTAAGCCTTTTCTTAACATGTGGAAATCAAGATTATATCTGTCAATATTCCCCTTAATCTTAATTTGGGCATATTTTGTTGGGTTTGTTACAAGTTTATCAAAGTTTGTTTAATCTTTTAAACAAAAAAATGTAGTGGATATTAAGAGATGTAAAAGTTGGTTTAGATGCTGAAAATAAAACATTTTTATTATCCAAGAAAACAAACCCAAGAACAAGGATCATATATATGAAAACAAATGCTATCAAAACGAAACCAACTATAGGGTGTTCTTAGAATACTGCCTTTCTAAGAACAAATATATATGAGATGGATAATAGATGAAGAAGATGACGCTCTTGAATGTAAGCTCCAAAGAAGAAGGCCCAAAGCTAGTATAACCACAAGCTTTTGCAAAACACCCAACTTGTTAGGAAGTGGACACCAAAAACTTTCTTCAAAAACCACCCTTAGTCTTGGCCAAAAATTTGCAACGAGGAAGAAGAAGATGGAGCATGCACTTGGTGTGTGTGAGAATGTGGTGTAGTGGAGTGTGAAATGGGTTAATGTCTTGTATTAAAACAAGACAATGGAATCCCATGGTGAGCAAACAAGGGGCGGCCGAAAATGAAAGGTTTCCCACCCATTTTAAAATATTTTTCACACTAATTTAATTCCTTATAAGTCTATAAAATTAAACCTTTTTAATTTTATAACTTAACCACACTTTTATTTGTTGTTATTTAACTTATTTAAATAACAAAACAAATAATTTCTCATGAACAAAATATCCATATAATTTGTTCCATTTCAAATGCAATAATTTACAAAACTCATTTTCTGAATAGGTGTCAATATTTGTTTGCTTGATCATATCAACAAATAAATATTTATTGGTGTTTGTCTAGTTTGTAATTGGGTATGACCCGACTTGGATCATAATATACTAACAACATCAATTTTGTATGTGTCTTGTGCATATTAGATCCAACATATTTCTTCATTAAAGCAATGTCAGATCATCGTCCATGAGCCAAGTTAGCCATTTCCTATTTTGGTTGCTGACTCATGAATCCATATGCATAATAACCAAACACACCATGTAAGGTCTAAAGTTAACTGCTGATGCAACCAATGCAATGAAAGCAACCAAAGAGCACTCAATATGCATGTATGAAGTATAGAGTAAAGTTATTTCGGAAGTTTTACACAACTCAAAGGAAATAAGCTAAGGGTAAAATCTTCTGAAACCAAAAGACCATATTTTCCAAAGTCGAAGATGAAGTCTTCCCAAGCTTCAAAGAAAAGTCTTCTGAAGCCAAAGACTAATTTCTTTCGGATACAAAGAATACTTGCTTTCTCTAATAAACTTTTCATAAAAACCTAAACAATTTTATGCTGCCACCTCTTAGGACTCACCAACTTTGATAAGTTGGTGAAAAGATCCATGCTTTTATAATAAATTAAGCTTATTGGTCTGTAACTTTCTATGTTTGTACCTTTTATCATTTTTGTGATATATTAGGATGTGAACTATGGTATGTCATAGTCACAAGTCAAAAGAGAATCTATCTTTTGTCTATACATTGATCTTGTTGTCTAGATTAGTGTTTATAGTTGGCATTCAAAGTAGAGCCGACTGTAGGATGTAGTAGAAAGTGTCTCAAGTATGTGTATTTATCTTTATGCTTTGTAATACTTGTAATAGAACTTGAAAGCAATATACAAGATTCTTTAAAACCAAATATGATCTTGTTCTTGTTCTTTCTTCTGTCTCATACTTACTTGTGTTATTAGTATCATCAAAATAAACCGGGTCACTATTTGATCTATTAAGTATTCTAAGTTTGTCCTCACTGTGAAATTTTTGCTTTGACCTCCTTTAAGGTGCTACAATTGGTATCAAAGTGTTTTAGGAACTTGATAGTAAGATCTAACCATCTTAAACCCATTCAGTTTCACAAAACACTTAATAACTCAAATAACTGGTCTTACTAAGGCTGATATGGAAACCGGTACTATGACAAAATCCCACTGATCACTCCTGATGACTTTGATACTTGGTGCCAAATAATGGAAGGCTTCATTAAGTCTCAAGATAGAAGAATTTAAGGATCTATTGTCTCAGGACCTCATGTACAATGCACCTCTTTAGTTGCTGCTAATGGTGGCAAGATACCAAAGAAAGTGGCTGACTACTAATAAGAAGACTGGAAGAAGATTGATGTAGATAAGAAAGCAATGATCATCCTTCAAACTGCTCTTCCACACTCTATCTATAGAGGCTTCAAGAAGTGCAAAACTACTAAGCAACTATGGGATGCACTGAAGCTTATGTACAAGGTGTCTAATGAAGCAAAATAGAATAAGAAAGACCTCTTAACATAGGAATTTGAGAACTTCACCTTCAAGACAGGTGAAACAATGACTCAATAATACTTTAGGTATGTTGAGATTGTGGATACTCTAATGGATGTTGGGGTAACTCTTGAGAACATGGACATTGTGAGGAAGTTCATGTCCTCTCTTCTAAGACAATGGGCATACTATTGTGTGGTCATTAAGAGGACTAAAATCCTCAAGGCCCTTACTCTCACTGAGTTGTATGGTATCTCTAGTGGATATCAGATAAAGATGAACAATTAAAATCCATCTAGATACTCCAACAATCAGCAAAGTTCAGCCCTTTACGTAGTTGAAAGGGATTGCAGAGAACCACAACATCGTTTTATCTGCTAGCCAAAATCTCATAAAAGGGTCCTTTCATCTCCTTCCTTAAGAAACCAAGGGAGAGATACATCCAAGGAAGCCATTCTAATAGACAAGCTCTTCTCAAGCCTTTGTGTTTGCTGATGAAAGCAATTACAACTTTCTCTTCGCTCTTGAACACTTGGACTGTATCCATCTAGATGATATAGAGATAGTCTAGTAGATGGCTCTTCTCACTCACAAAGCCAAGAAGTTCTACAGTAGAACAAGTAGGGAGTTTCCTAGCAATGCAACCAATGGAAATTTTAGGATGGATAAAAGCAAGTTAGAGTGTTTGAACTATAAACCAAATATGACACTTTGTCAGAGTGTGCAAGGCACCAAGGACAAATGGTGTCCAAGCACAATCCAAATAAAGCTACACTAATAGAGTTTCACAGACTAAGAAGCCCAAGCAACAAGCCATAATTGCTGTTGAAGAATGAGGCTTTGATTAGAGCCTTCAGGTTGAAGATACATCTCCAAACCAAACACTGATGGCTGATCATGAAGAAGCCAAGGTATTGGAACATCTTTGTACTCCTGAATGTATTGCTAAAGTTAATAGATACAAATCCTATAACTTGAAGATGAACCTGACCTTGAGTCCTTAAACATCTTAAGATAGAAGATGTTTATCAACTTAAGATAGAAGATCTAGAAAAAACCATTTGAACTCTTAAGCATGAACACACCAACTACAGGACACAAATTAAAGATCTCATCACCATGTTAATTAAATGCCAAGCTGAGCTTGTGATCAGCAAAGTTAGGACAAAAAAATGTGTTCTTGAAGAAGAGATCTTTAAGAACATTATATCTTCATCCTTGTATACATAGATTTATTATCAGAATAAGCACGGACTTGAATCTACTGAGATAGCTCCTCTAGACACTCTACTATCTATAAGATCTCCAAGGTGCGAAACTTGTCAAGTTGAGCTTTCCCTAATAGACCCCATTCAAAAAGGGGATGAAGATGAAGAGGAGATGGTGAAGGATGAATATGAGATGAGTGAAGAAGATTATTCTAAGACGGGTCATTATTCTCCTAAGGAGAGGAAAGAATTAGGGATGACCAAGTCCAAGAGGAAGAACTTGATTGGATCAGCCAAGAGAAGATCAAACAAAGCGCAAGAGATCAATGCCACCTTCAACTCCAAGCAGACCAAGTCTTCATCTCTACAGGATTTGAGGTGGTAAAGAATGACGATTTAACTATGGACCCTGGTATTAGGAGTTCTAGTTCATGTCCAACTCATCCCTGTGAAGAAAAAAGGTTGATCAATTGTTCACCACTACTACACAACTTGATCCATCCAATTCCAAGAGCAAGCCTCACCCTAAAAATCTTGTTGCATCATATGTAATGATGAAGAAGGAAATGGAAAGCGATCATGCTCAGCTTTGTTTTCAAAAAACAATTCTCATAAGAAAGCCAGTTGTAACAACCGACATCCAGGTCAAAGTTCTAACCTTACCAACCTGCATCTTTTCCGATTCTGCTAATATTATTGCTACTATCATTGATACTATTCTCTCCTACATGCTTATTGATTTTTGTACTCTTGTCTTAATTGACCCAATTTTGGAGTGAATGCCTTGGGTTGACCGCATTTCCTCCTGGCTCTTTCGCATTTGGTTAATGCGGATGAACCTCTTTAGCCGTATTGGTTAATATGGATGGACCTATTTAGCCGCATTTGGTTAAATCGGATGAACCTCTTCAGCCGCATTGATTAATGCGGATGGACCTATTCAGCCGCACTTCACCTTGTTATGACTCTTTCTAACTTATGTTTTGTGATGATTTAGCTAAATCAAGTATTTGTTGGGGAAATATTAGTGTCCTGGGAAATTTTATTAGTCACCCTTGAAAAACTAAATTATGGTTGAAACAATAAAGTGTGTGCCTACACACTTAATTTTCAGTTAATACATGGATGTTCATGCATAATAATCATCAACTAACTAAATTTTACCACCTATGATACTACCCAATACGTCAAGATAATACTACATAATTTTGTTAACATTTAAATTTAAATCTAAAACCCACACATGGGGCCAAATTCGGCGGCACCTTTGACCACCAATCCCCTCCCATTTCCTCCACTAAACACCACCACCCTCTCCTCCAATCTCCTTTCATGCAACACTTAAACACATCCCCTTTTTCCCTCCCTCTTATTCTCGTATCTCTCCAGCTGAAACACACACACACTCTCTCGAATTCTCCCTCCATTCCAGCTTGTTTTCGAAGGTACACAACATCATACAATCGGCCAAGCTCAAGAACCGCGAAGGTGAAGTTTTGTGTGCTATTGGGTACACGGTCCTTACTAGTTCGGTCTTCTCCAGCCTTGCTCAAGATTCTCCAGCCTTGTCCAAGGATTTCCAGACCGTCCTCGACTAGCTACACTCTCCAAACCGCAGGTTACATCAAGTGTAAGCTTCATGTCACCCAGTTTGGTCATATCATGCGTTTGTCTTCATTTTTCATTCAAAAGCTTACCATATTCATATTTAACAGAAATTTTCTGCTAATACCTCTTTCATAAAGAGCTTTTCACGTTCTTGAAGGTATCTTACTTGTAAAGTATGTCAGTCTATAGCTGTAACACATTTTACGCCTAGAAAACCCTCTTTTTGGGTGTATTTACACCATCCAACTTGCACAACTTGTAACCTTTCGAAAATAATCTTGTAACCTGCTCAAAATGGGTTTTCTAACCTCCTCATAACCTGCTTTTAATGTTACAAAAGGGTTGGTTAATGTTTAATTACAAGTTATAGCATTTAACACATGTGTAATGGGTGAAAATGGTGTAATCCCCATGGTTCCATCTTGTTCATACACAGCATGTTGAACCTGTGAGTTGGACATGATTTTTCATTTGGTTCTAAATGAATTTTGGGTGTATAATGAAATGTTAATGGCTGAAGATAATAATGTCATAGACGTCTAAGCAATTTGGTTGTATTCGGGGACCCGAAAGGGGTAAAATGACTTAAAAACAAGAAAGCATGAATATTAAACATCTTAAAAAGTATTACAGGCTCTAAAAGGGTTAACAAAATACTTGGTTCAGTTTTGTTGAATAAGTGGTCAAGAAAGGATTAATGAGATTTTTAGTTAAAAACGTGTTTTAACGAGTTAAACCTAAAATGTGGACTTTCACCTAAAAAGAACTTATAAAATATTTTCAGCAGATTAAAAACTTATAAAAATTTATTTAAGATAATATTTAATGAATCTAAGACCAATTATTTAGAAAACAAACTTCAGGGTAGAAATTGTAAATTTTGAAAACTTGAAGGACTAAATTGTAAATTTTTGCTAAACTTCAATAAACCGACCTTTTGAACTATGAATCATTTAAAAGACCAAAACTAAATTAAATAGGTGATTTAATATGGTAAGTTATGTATTCTTCCACTAAGAAACCCTAACTTTCTATAAAAGGAAACTTTTTATATAAAAACTTAGCAATTCAAAGGCTACTAAGACATTAACCTCATGACACACCTAATGCATCTCTACAACCCTGGAATTAGTATATTAACACTTAAATCTTAAGGGTAGGGTGCTATACTTGAGACTTTTCTTGGCACATGAAGAGACCCTTTCGCTTGAAATTTAAGGTGAGTTTAAGTGTTTCCCTTTTTACTATTGTTTTGGGATGAAGCATGCTCTGTTCAAATTAAACTACTTTGGTGCTATATTGTGATGATATATGTTGTGGTTATGTTGAGACCCGTTGATAGTTATATCACAGTCATTAATTCTTTTGTGAATCGGTTGTTTATATGGGTAGATCTACTTGGGGAATCCCCCACGCACAGTGCCTTCCGTGATGAACATGAAGGGTAGCACACTGAGATCCTACGGGGTCGTTTGTGGCATGTAACAGGTTTTTATATGATATTATGGTGCGCCATCCGATAGGTACCGTCCACTGATTTGAGGCTCAGTTCTCCCCAAGGGGATTTAACCGGTAACACGATTTTTGAAGAGGCTAGCCGGGGCTGAGTGCAGGGTTGATTGTGATCCCCACAACAATGATACTATGGCTTTTAATAAAGTGTGGATTCTAATGAATCCTTGTTTTAAATCTTTTAGCACTTGAATTCACCAACTTTTTAATTGACACAATTTCTTTTTGAGAATGTTTCAGGTAATCCATGAATAGAGTCTAGCTGTGTAGAAGACTTTGACCTAGCACCGTGACCATGGCATTGGCTTGTCCTTGTTTTGAAACATTTGAAAAATTTACATTTATTGATGTTGGAAACAATTTGTATTGATGTTATACGTACTCTTTTCATTTGGGGGCTAATCTTATTTTTAGCCCGGGTTTATTTTAAATATCAATGCGAGTTGATGTTCTCTCCCTTTGTGCACTTATGATGGTTTTTTTCTGCAGCCATTTGTTGTTACTAGTCTATGACGTGCCACCCTACCTAGGCCCGGGGTGTGACAGATTGGTATTAGAACCAAAGGTTGTAGAGAAATCGGAAATACCATAGTAGACCCTAGGCTACAACCCTGATGCCTTAGGACCACCCTTATGGAAAGTGTTGGGATGATCGGGATGGGTAAATTGATGATTACACTTGATCAACGTAATCATGAATTTACTGGACGCGTAAATTCCAGCATGGACCTGAAGTCGTGTTTGGACCCTTCTCTGTTTAAAATTTATGATTTCTAAAATTTTTCGTTGTGTGGTCTAAGAGTCTTATTTAAAAGAACCTTTCTATTTGATGTCATTTGACAAGACTATTGATGTCTGATACTATTACTGACGCTATTGACGTCGATACTACTTCCATTGCTATTATATGTACTGTTACTACTACCCGTACTATAACTACCATGAGCTATAAGAAACCAAATTAATCATGATGATTTTATAGGTTATCCGAGACTATGGCTGGAAAAGGTAAGGCACCAGCGCACCCAGTCCACGAGATTACCTCGATCGGGAGCAGTTTAAGGGTCGCTCCTCGGACGGAATACGAGGCTTACCTTAGGGGGTGTGGACACCCTGGGATTTTATCTGCGACTTCGGATGACTCGGAGTCATCAGAAGACTCCACTTCGTTGTCGCTAGCCAGGAGCCGAACGCGCTCCAACTCACCGCATGTCATCGACTGTTACCCGCCCCCGAAAGAGAGTGAGGCCGGGACCTTCACTTTCTTTCAAGATGCCTCCTCCTCCGCCTCCACCAGTTAGGAGACTGATACCTGCCCCATAGCCATTTGACCCACTCCGACATCAATTACGTTACGAGCACCGGATGCCACCTAGGCACATCATGTATAACGACCCTAGTGTACTAGCTGGTGACCGCTACTCCCAGTCTAGTCGTCGGGCAGGTGATGCAGGTCCCTCCGACGCTGTACTGGACGAGATTTGGAGGATCGTCCGTTGTCGGGAGGTGACTCTTCAGCACGCTACTCGGACCTCACAATCTGCCCAGTTTCAGACCATGATGACCTCACATGGGGTACAACGCTTGCAGCAAGAGCAGAAAAAGAAGAATGCAGGGTGGCTAGGATGGTTGAAAAAGAAGTGGATGTGAAGGCATGTTGGAAAATGGGATTATTTGTCTCTAAGACAGTTGAAGGAAACAATTTCTATTATTAACTGATACTATTATTATTTATTATGGGGGAAACGGTACCTTCCAAGTTATGAACCATGACTTATATTTTATTTTAATCTATATGATGAATGACCTTATGGTTGTTTAAAGAAACTATTGCTATCTGATACTAACCTTGCAGGGTGAATTTTTATGGAGTATGTAACTCCACAAGCTTGAGGGAAACAATTCGGTTGCTCGGGAATAAACCCCCATAACCATGCTCAATGAAACTCTTTGTTATGTCATGTTGTTCATATACTATGATTCTGTGCAACTGTTTACGTGACCTCTAGGGTAATCAATGTGATAGGATAATCAAAACCTATTATATGATGCTAATCGAGTTGCTTGCCTTGAAATTAGAATGCTGCCAAGAAAAGGAGCCCGTGTGGGTAAAATAGGAACAGGTAGAGGCTCCCACGAGGAGCCTGGACGAGAAGAAAACCAACCACCCACCCCGCCAGTAATCAATAACCCGAGAAAGTGATGAAAGAATTGCAAACATTGTGGCAGAACAAATCGCTAGCGCCATACCCACCATCATTACCCAGATCAATGCGGATCGGACAATGCCACTGGAAACGGGGAAGATCACTAGGATGATACCGATGGAAACCGGACCAGGTGCTCATACAAGAAGTTTATGGATTGCAAACCCAAAGATTTCTATGGCACCAAGGGTGCTATCGAGACTTACCGCTAGATGGACGAGATCGAGGCGGTACTAGACATAAGCGAGTGCAAAATGGAGCACATGGTGTGATTCGCCTCCCAATCTCTGAAGGGATCAACGCTTGAATGGTGGAAAACCATCATTCAGCCTCGAGGAAGAAATGTTGTAGGCCGTATGAGTTGGGTCGAGTTCAGAGAACCGATGATCAACAAGTACTGTCCGATCAACCAACTAGAGAAACTGGAGTCTGAGTTCTTAAGCCTAGAGATGAAAGGGCCAAACTACACCGAGTACACCAACCGGTTCCTAGCCCTGTCCAGACTGGTGCCCCACCTGGTGACACCAGAAGCTAAAGGTATAGCCTGATTTATCTGGGGGGTTACATCCTAGGGTTTGAGGGATGGTCAGATATTCCAGGACTACGACCCAACAATCCGTGGTGGATCTCACTAGCAGCCTGACTAATGACCTGATTAGGGCTGGATGGACAGAGCAGGGAAGAACTGAAGAAAGAGAGAAAATGGGTTGATGCCAAGAAGGTGATGGGTAGCAGTAGTGGTTCGAGCAGGAAAGCAGGTGAAGGTATGAGGCGTGATGATCAAGGTGAAAGGGTGTAGGCACACACCTTTACTACAACAAGTGCAAATTGCACCGTCAAGGAGAGTGCAACCCAATGCCTTGTTTTAGGTGCAAGCGTACCGGCCACTTGATCAAGGACTGCACATTCACGCTGGGTAAGCAGTGTTATGAATGTGGAGACCTAGGGCACATGAGGAACAAGTGCCCCAAGCTAGCAAAAGAGAAGGATGCAAGACCTAACAAGCCTAAGGGACGAGCATTTGTGATGGGACCAGATAATGCTCGCAAGGAACCTGATGTGGTCAATAGTACGTTCCTTATAAACATTCAACCTGCTACCGTACTCTTCGATACGGGAGCAACTGCTAGTTTTGTCTCTAGTGCTTTTAGGCCTTTGATTGACTTGAGTGCGTATATCCTAACTGATCTGTTCACCGTAGAATTAGCCAACAGTGACATTATATAAACTAATGAAGTCATCAAGGACTGTTCAATGAATCTAAAAGCTAGCACATTTAAGATAAACTTGATGCCTATTAAGCTAGGAGGATTTGATATGGTTGTTGGTATGGATTGGTTGGCTAAGCATAGAGTCGAAATCG
Organism: Flaveria bidentis; assembly: GCA_018326385.1. Lineage (NCBI taxonomy): Eukaryota > Viridiplantae > Streptophyta > Magnoliopsida > Asterales > Asteraceae > Flaveria > Flaveria bidentis. The sequence continues at coordinate 17,774 of BJCM01213927.1, forward strand.
TCTGTGAGGAATGCTTGCTTAGGATACCATTGAGCGACGGGAAGGTATTAGGGATTCGTGACGAGGGAAGTGACACGCTATGCCCTATGATATCCCATCTGAAAGCTACCAAGAGCCTTGAGAAGGGACGTCCAGCTTTCATGGTCTACGTAATGAAAGCCAAAGAGGGGAAGAAAGTTCGGGATATTTCAGTGGTTTCTGAATATCCAGAAGTGTTTCCCGAAGATATACCGGGACTCCCTCGGAACCGACAAGTCGAATTTCAGATAGATCTACTGCCTGGTGCTGCGCCAGTAGCTAAGGCACCATATCGACTCGCCCCTCCCGAGATGAAGGAACTAATGCTACAGATCCAAGAACTACTCGACAAGGGATTTATTCGACCAAATGTTTCTCCATGGGGTGCACCGGTCCTATTCGTGAAGAAGAAGGATGGAACCCTATGAATGTGCATTGACTACCGGGAGTTAATCAAGCTGACGATAAAGAATCGTTATCCTCTCCCAAGGATTGACGACCTATTCGATCAATTGCAGGGAGCTAGCTACTTTTCTAAAATAGATTTAAGATCAGTATACCATCAGCCGAAGATAAGGTAAGAAGACATACCCAAAACGGCTTTCAAGACGAGATACGAACATTATGAGTATCTGATTATGCCCTTTGGACTGACTAATGCACCAGCGGCATTTATGGACCTCATGAACTGTGTATGTTGCCCGTATCTTGACAAGTTCGTGATCGTGTTTACTGACGACATCCTGATCTACTCCCGTAGTAAAGAAAAGCACGAGAAACACCTCAGGCTAATTCTCGAGCTGCTAAAAAATCAACAATTATATGCCATGTTCTCCAAATGTGAATTTTGGATGCGAGAGATCCCATTTTTAGGGCATGTAGTAAATGAGAATGGTATTCAAGTTGACCCTTCTAAGATTAAGGCGATTAAGGACTAGAAAATTCTTGAAACTCCTACCGAGATAAGGCAATTCCTTGGATTGGCCAGATACTACTGAAGGTTCATCAAAGACTTCTCGCGCATTGTGCAACCATTGACTACTCTGATCAAAACATTGCGGATCCACTCATGAAGCTCCTTGAAAGGGCAAAGCATGAAAGTCATACTTGTCCCTTAGGACTTTGATATTCTAGTGATTGGAGCTGATCTATTTAGTATTTAAAAGTTTGGAACAATGTAATATTTAACTCTTTCATATATTTGTGATATTTTGAGTTATGTTCCTTTTTAGCATGTATACATCCATGAATATGTTTATTATTTTAAATGTCCGTAGTCGGTCATGTTTGTGGGAACAAATATGAACGTAAGACTATTATGAACATGGGTTGGTGGATATTCATAAGGCATGAATATAGAGCAATTGGTTGTTGGCAAAGTTCATAGATATGTGTGGGATACGAATATTGGACTGACTCACGTCTCAAGTTTTACTACATGGAATTTTCTTGATTGATCATAAGTAAATTTGAGTAAAGGCGAATATCATATGGTATCCTCTGACCTGAGATACATATTGGGTTTTGATATTCACCAAAGTGTTATACCTTGAGCTGGTTCTTCACTGCTCTGAAATAGTGGACAGTACATAAGGCTATATTTAGGTGTGACACGAGGTGATTGTAAGAAACGTATGTAGGCAAGATGGAATTTGATCCTCTTATTCGTTGAGGGCAAGATGTCTAAGGCCTCTTTAAGTTAAATCAACAAGGAATAATTATTCTGTGTCCTTGGATTTAACATGACATTTGTAACAAAAGGATAAATGATTGATTCACCTAAATCATTTCAAGTTGGATACTTAAAGGGGATGATATTATTGAATGGCTTTTAGTCATGCGTATTAAGGATAGTAAACCGTTGTTAGGCGGTATTTACTGCTTGCATCAATCTTCTATGAATCTTGTGTAAGTGGGAAATTGTTGGATTCTTTATGCCCAAGACACATAGAATATTGATGTGGTTAGTACGTTATTATCCAAGTCGGGTCATACCCAATAAAAAGCTTAGCAAACACCAATTAATATTTAATTGATGATATGATCATGCAATTAAATAATTACACCAATTTAGAAAATGGGTTTTCTAAATAAGTTGCATATGAGATGGAATAACTTATAGGGATATTTGATCCTATGTTCTTGGGTTTGTTGTTGTTATGTTATTAGCCTTAATTTTTCAGATTACAAATCATAAGATTAAGGTTTTATTCCGCTGCGTTATTCATGTTTAAATGGTTAAACAACTTTGATAATGGTCCAACAAACCCTACAATATGTATATTGATTCCCATCTATTCTTTTAACATTAGCTGACTTATTGCTTTGACACCCAACCCTCTTCAAGAACTCATCATCCACCATTGTAGAGGAGTTACATTTTGTTCTTTTCATTCTTTGTAACCTTCTTTTGTGCTCATCATCCTCTCTCTTGGCTTCCTTAAGCACATCATCTCCGAATTTTGTTTTTAGCTTTCCCACTAATACAGAGAAGTCTCTTCCTCTTGGGTGAACAGGATAGTTAGAAATATTCAAGCTTTGCAGATCTTTGAGATCAAATTCAGGTAGGCACAGTAGTGATGCTATATCTTGGAAGTATTTAACCCTCCCAGATGTTCTCTTGATGATAGCACAGTCCCATTCTTGATGGATGTTAAATTTAAGCAATGCTGGAGGAGTTGCTTCAATTCAAGAGATAAATGGTTTGGAACTTATGTCCTCTTCCTCAAGGGAAGACCATAGTTACACAATGGTTATTTAGGAACAAGAAGATGATAAAGAACTTGTCATCAAGAACAAGGCCATACAAGAAAAGGGGATTAACTATACATATGTTTTTGCTTTAATGGCAAGACATGAAGCTATTAGGATATTCTTTGCTTTTGCTACAGCTAAGGATTTCAAGGTCTACCAACTTGATGTCAAGTGTGCTTTCTTATATTTGGTGATTGGTGACGATGTGTATGTCAAACAACCACCTGGCTTTGTTGACCCAGATTATCCTCATTATGGCTGGATGCTTAACAAGGCTCTTTATTGGCTGCACAAGCTCCAAGGAAGTGGTACTAGACACTCTCTCAGTAGTTTTGTTAGCATGACCAAAAAAATGGTACTATAGATGGGACATTCTTCATCAATGGAACAGGAAATGACTTAATATTGGTTCAAGTTTATATAGATGACATTATTTTTGGGTCAACTAATCCAAATCTTTGTAAACACTTTGAGAAGCTGATGGAGAATAGATTTGAAATGAGTGCCATAGGAGAACTTAATTTTTTTCAATGAATTCAATTGAAGTAGGTTGACAATGGATTCTTCATAAGTTTTTCAAAGTATGCACAAGACATACTCACAAGGTTTAATATGACCGAATGTAAGGTTGTAAAGACACCCATAGTAAGAAACCACTACCTTAAACATGATGTTGAGGGGGAGTGTGTGGATCAGGTCTCTTATGTATCTCACATCTAGTAGGTCTGATATCAAGTTTTTTACATGTATATGTGGAAGATATCAAGCCAACCCCAACATGTCACACTAAGTTATTTTGAAGAGGATTCTTAGATATCTCAAAGGTGCTCCTAAACTAGGCCTTTGATATGCAATGAATTTTGACTTCAAATTGTATGTCTATACAGATAGTGACTATGATGGATGCAATATGACTACAAAGTCTACTTATGGGGTTGTCAATTCTTTTCTGGAAGGATAGTCTCATGGAAATATGAGAAACAATCATCTGTGTCTGTATCAACTACTAAAGCTAAATACATTGCTACTGCTAGCTACTGGTGCTCAAGTGCTTTGGATTCAGAATCATGGGCTGGACTATGGATTCAACTTCAAAGAGACTCCCATCCATATAGACAACACCATTGTTATCTCAATCATAGAGAATCCTATGCAACGCTCAAGGACCAACCACATCAACATCATGTACCATTTAATTAAATAATCTTGAAAAATGATTGATAAGGCTAGTGAAAATTAACACAAATGAACAATGTGCTTATCTGTTCATAAGGTTTTTGATGTATAGGGATTTATGTATCTTGTAAAAGCTATTAGGGTGATTAACTTTGAGTAAATTTTTATTAAACTAAAGTGAAGCTTATATTTAAATATATGTGTCCGAAGTTGTCTACATCATCACCTACATAGGCCAAGTTTACTTTAGAAGAAAACTTTTCAAATGATATTCCTTAGAATTCTAGAAATTTTAGACATATTTTCTCTCGGAAGACATTAAATTATGTTCGACAGAACATGACTTCTTCAAGATTAATAACTAATTATAAGACATTTACCTTTAGAACAAATTCTAATATATCTTCCGAAGCTTAAATATGCTTCTAAGTACTTATATGTGTTTGAATGAAAATTTTCCTTCAAAAGCAATTAAGCCTCGAAAGATTTATTCCTTAGCGAATAAAATTTCTTAGTTTTAATCTCTTCCAAAACCAAATTTGTCTCTGAAGAGAAAATAATCTATATATTTTTCTTCCGAAGAAAATTTTCTATAAAACTCAGGAATATCTTCTGAAGTTAAATTGGTTTCGAAAGTTTTTATAAAAGTTCCGGATACAAATTAACTCCAGAATATTTTGAACTTTCAAGAAAACCACCAATTTGGGTGATTTTTCAGAGGTGGGCTGATATCCGGATTTTAAAGTTTATCCTTTTGCATTAACTTTGTCTCAAATCTATTTTATTTATATATACCTTCAACGGTTCCCCCTCTTTCCCTTTCCTCTTCATCTACAAACCTCTCTAACCTAAATTCACCATAAACAACGTTTGTTCTTATCTTTCTTGTTAATCCAAGGATCGCAATCAGGAATTATCAGCGTTAGCTGATGTCAAGTCAATGTTTACAGAATCACTTTGGCTTGGTTTAATTGTTCGTATTAAATTTTTTCAACATCAATAAATATTCAAGAACACGATTGATGAAACACAACTAATGATCTATTCAAATCAACTGTATTTTATTAAAACATGTTAATAATTACAAATAACTAATGAATGATATTGAAAATTGTGTTGAATGATCTGACGCTGCTAGGGTTTGGTTGTGTGATGTTTTTATGTTGTGGAATCGTCATATTGTTGTTGCCGTTCTTGATTCGAAAACCTAGGATCCATATATATAGACAATGATGTTTAAGGAAACACCGGATCTCTTGGGATTTGAATTGTTTCTGTGAAGGAATCTCCGAATTTCTTGGTATTCGCAAAATTGACTTGTTGACTTGTAACACTTGTATTGTTTGAATACAATTGTTTGGACTCCGCAAGAATATTGTCTTCCGTAGTTGATTGTTCTTCCAAAACAAATGTTCTTCCGCAGGAATCTTGTTCTTCCGAAGTATACTGTTTCTTCCAAAGCAAATGTTCTTCCGCAATAATCTTGTTCTTCCGAAGCAAACTGGTTCTTCCAAAGCAAGTGTTCTTCAACAGGAATCTTCCCTTGGAATTCTCACTTCACTCTAGTTGATGGTTCATCCGCAGATGATCTACGAATGTTTTTTACTTGTAAGAAACATATCTACAGAAGAACAAAATGTTTATCCATAGATGTTTCTTATACTTAGTCAATTTCAGAAATTGACTAAGTATACTGTTTGTACCTGCAAACATACATAAATCAACACATATATATGGGTTAATCTATACATTTAATGGATACACAATAATAAATTACAACCATTCATTACAGATTTTAATTCAAGTACTAAGCCTATATAAAATGGAGTAGATCTATTCATCCTAGACCTAACAATACTCCCCCTTAGGCTTAGACACTTTTAATCAGCTCTTCAAAAGTGAAAGTTCTTTCAATATTGACACCATTCTTTTGTTGAAGTAAGATACTACATCCTTTTGATCATCATACTTGTATTTGATCTCCATTCTGCATATCTTTTTAAGAGTATCAAAGCTCAATCCAAGAATGTCTTATTTTGTAGTCAAAGTTTCCACCACACATTGGTTATTGACTATTTCAGCTTATCTTCTTCCGAGGTTCTCAGTTCTGAAACATCTTCAATGTTTGCTCCTTTCAGCACCCAAGCATTATACCTTCTTCTCTTGTATGCTTTGGCATTCAGCTTATCCACAACTTGAATCATGTGCACATGTAGACATAAGTCATTTTGAGCCCTTTCATCAATTAGCTTTGAAAAGAATTTGTGATGAAGGTATGAAGTATAACTAGGGTGGAGCAGTTTGATTTCTACTGGGTCAAAAATTTGGATTCTGTCAGCTTTCTTTCCTTTTGCATTCCATAGAAGCACTAATTCTTTGGTCTTCTCAACATATCCCCATTCTGTTATGGGATAGTTGTTGGATTCTTTATGCCCAAGACACGTAGAATATTGATGTGGTTAGTACGTTATGATCCAAGTCGGTTCATACCCAATAACAAGCTTAGCAAACACCAATTAATATTTAATTGATGATATGATCATGCAATTAAATAACTACACCAATTTAGAAAATGTGTTTTCTAAGTAAGTTGCATATGAGATGGAACAACTTATAGGGATATTTTGTTCATGGGTATTATTTGTAATGTAATTTAAGATTGGTTTAATAACATCAAGTAATAAAAGTGTGTGTATGAGTTATTTAATTAAAAGGTTAATTACCTAACTCATTCCAGTGACTAGTTAAATAATATGGTAGATAAAATTAGGTGGGAAAACCCAATTTAAACAAAATTTTCGGCCACCCCCACTTGTTGTGGTTGGTCCTTTATTTTCTTGGAACAAGACCATATTTACTAGTCTAACACTCCACTCCTTCTCTCTCTCACATACAAGAACCACAAGGACCAAATTTTCTCTATTGTTGAAGATAATCTCGACTGAAAAGAGGGTTTTTAGCAGCCTTCTTAGTTCGTTTTGGGTGTTCAAATCCTAGCAAAAGGGTCTTTGCTTGATGCTTGTGGGTATGGATTCTTAAGGACACCTCTCCTTGGTGTTTTGGTCGTTCAAGAACCTCATTTTCTTCCTCCTATCACATTTTTTTCAGCAGCTCTACAAAGGTAGCATTATGGGTAATGTTTGGTTGTAATTTCTTCTTGATAGCTAGTCCATTCACATATATTTGATCCTATGTTCTCGGGTTTATTTTTTTTATTTTATTATCCTTAATTTTTCAGATTACAAATCATAAGATTAAGGTTTTATTCCGCTGTGTATTTCATGTTTAAATGGTTAAACAACTTTGATAATGGTCCAACAAACCCCTACATTAGTATCAGAGCCAGGTTTTGATCCTGGGACCTGTGGGCTATATAACTTTGAAAGATTTGGGGATTCATCTTATCATCACAAAACAGCCCCTTTAAGGTTGTTAAAGTCCTATAAAACCAATTTTTACAAGAACAAATGAAGCTAGTCATCCACATATCCGGCTCTAGATGCCAATGTAGGGTTGATTGTATTTTGTTTGGACAAAACCCTAAATTCTTGGTTTATGTTGGCTGAAAATTTAGGGTCAAATGGGGATTTATTTGGTTCTTGAATGTAGCATATGTTGTTTCATATTGGTGTATAACCTAGCCTTGACCTTTTGTTGTTTTGGTTTTGGATGGATGTTTGTTTTGGTTGATTTCTTTCATATTGGGTTGTAATTTTATTCTTTTGTGCTTATATTTGGATGTAATGTATTTATTCATGTAATAGATAGATTAGGTGTATATACTTTTTTTAGAAAATTTTGTATTAGGATATGAATTATGTAAAACAAGATGCACAAGTTGGAAGCACAAAGGTAAGACACAAAGAGGACTTGAAGCATTTGGATGCAACTTCAAGTGGGGGTCTTTGGAGATCTCAACTTTTGTGTTGTGATTAACCCTTAGGAATGACCAAATGACAACACTTATGATGGCAAACAAGTGTTATCAACATAGTGGCTATGTTTATGCACTTGTGATTGTTTTATTATGCTTGTTTGGTTGTTTGTTGTACGATGGTTGTTTGATATTTGGATGTGCATAACAAACTAATTAACGAATAAAACAAGCTGAAAATTTATGGTTCCTAATCATTAAGTGAGTAATAAAAGGATATTAAAAAGAAAAATGATTTTAATAAAATGGGTTTTTACTAAAAGAGAACCATAGGGTGCCATGTATTTGAAAGCATGCAAATACAAGGTACATAGAGTTTTTGAAACTAGAATTAATGAAAACTAAAATCCCTTTGGAAACAAGTTTAACACCATCCTTTTACACGACACTCGAATCACTTGAGAACTATTTGTGGGATAAAGGTCACCTAACCACTTTTAGGGAACTTGTGTGTTTGAGGTGGGCTTAACATATTTGTGGCATAAAGGTCACCTAACCACTTGTATGAGTAAACTCACACGTGTGTGTAAGTAGGACGACTTGAATTGGAAACCATGTGCATAGGGTCACCGAAGC
>BJCM01213931.1:0-10079 GCA_018326385.1 Flaveria bidentis
ACTCTCTTGAACTCACCAACCATTGTGTTGACATTTTAGTATGCTATTCTCAGGTCAGTAACTCGCTTGCCATAGGAGCACTTCACGGCTACACTTGCATCATAAGACTCAGTTTTCAAGACATTATATTTGTTTTTTTAATGTTTTGTATTGTTCCTTGGGTTGGCACATGTTTTGCCACATTACACATTTCTAATTCTTTGGGTTGTTTTTGTTATACGCTTCCGCACAGTTTTCAAGTTTTTACTTTGGTTGATTTGGTTTAATTATTGCATATAGAGTCGTTCTGAGTAACTATTGACTGTGATCCTGGTTTGTTCACACGCCTCGCGGTTAAACTCCGCACGTGGATTTTGAGGGTGTGACAAGAACCTTGGGAACATGTACATCTTATCTGCCTTTTGCACCCTTATATGATCACATAAACACCCAAAATTGTACTTTGAGTAGTTGTACGTCCTTCCCTCAAATATGCCAATGATTCTGGAGGAAACGTGTCTAGAGAATCTATCCAGTCCGGATTTCCTCTAAGACATACACTTGAGATAAGTGTGGCATAGAAATAGATAGGGCTTGCATAATCTTCCTTTCTTTATCTCACCCTTCTTAAAATCACCATCATATCCCATCACATGGAAGATATTTTCTATGTATTCATCATCAAATACATCAGGGTGACTTATCTCTATATCTCCCAAATTGAGATTTATCCTAATACTCTGTTCATCTATTCTTAACAGTTCATTCCTGATGTCTGCATGTATCACCTCATCTTCTTATTATTGTTCTATTCTTGATGAGTTCTAGAAATCAACCATGTGTGACTGATAGATCACTAGATCTACCTTCAAGGGATAGAACATCCGTGATTGTCGCAAGTATCTGATGATATCTTGGCACTCTTCTGATATTGGGTCGTTAGCATTCAGTAAAGCACTTACATTATGCTCTATAGCAAACCGATTAGCCATCTATTCATAAAAGTTAAGAAGTTAGGTTAGAATCAGTTATCAAGCATATAAATTCAAAGAGTTTTGAGGACAACTAACAAGCAAGTAGTTTATTATTGATGTTTATGATAGGTCTTACCTTGAATACACTAATCTGATATCAAGTTTATGATATTGTTTATGATAGGTCTTACCTTGAATACCCTAATTTTAATGTTTGAGGAAATAAGGGAGAGATTTACGATGAACGTTTTTCTAGGTCAAAGTCCTCTGAAAAAGTGAATAATGAATATTTAGATCAAAACATCATTTATGTTCCCTCAGACACATTAATTTCATTGTTTCATGAATTGGGTCCCACATTCCTTATTAATTTTCCATGGAATTTATTTTTCCGCCGATTTTTGTTATTCCGTAGGACATCTGCGGATGCCTAACTATCAAGAACTGAAATATAATTTGAAGTATAATTTTATTAATTATAGATTACCACTCCATGAACATAGATTATACTTTAAAAACATTAACACAACCATAATTTACCAATATATGGATGGTCATATTCTACTTGATAAAGTTTCGCATTGTAGCATCTGTTGATGCTAAAAATGCAATATAGCTTCTACTGATGCGGAAAATGCACTGTAGCTTCTGCTAATGCTGAAAATACACTGTAGCTTCTGCTAAACCTGAAAATGCATTGTTTGAAACTTCCTTGATTGTATCGACCTTCATTGTTTTCATAAAGTGGATCCCACATTTCTTATTAATCTTCCATGAAATTTATTTATTCCATAGATTTCTATACTTTCGTAGGACATCTGCGGATGCCTAACATTTGCGGATGCCTAATTATCAAGAACAAAAATATAATTTGAAGTATAATTTGATTATTCATAGATTACCACTCTATGAACATAGATTATACTTTTAAAATATTTACACAACCGTAGTTTACCAATATACGGATGGTCATATTCTACTTGATAAAGCTTCGCACTGTAGCTTCTACTGATGCTGAAAATGAACTGTAGCTTCTACTAATGCTGAAAACGCATTATAGCTTCTCCTAATGCTGAAAAAGGACTTTGGGTGTTTGGTTGCTTCAGCCTCTTCATAATTCTCTATAGTTTTCATGAAGTGGGTCACACATTCCTTTTTAATCTTCAATGAAATTTATTTATTCCACATATTTTTGTTCTTCTGTACGACAGCTATGGATGCCTAATTATCAAGAATTGAAATATAATTTGAAGTATAACTTGATTATTCATAGATTGCCACTCTATCAACATAGATTATAATTTTAAAATATTAACACAACCATAGTTTACCAATCTATGGATAGTCATATTCTTCTCGATAAAGTTTCGCACTGTAGCTTCTGCTGATGCTGAAAATGCACTGTTTGAAATGTCTTTAATTGTACGGACCTAATCAACTGATAGAACAATTTATTGCTATTGGACCTTGTTGACTTTGTTTTCATGACAATTTGTGCACAAGAAGAAGATTTATAGTTTGAAAAATATCATGTATCATTCAGCCAAGTTAGTGAGCAAGCTCCAATTCATTCATTTGATTTTTGTTTTGAAAATTATGATATTATGTTTTCATGCATTAACTACTCCCACTAAATTTGTGATTAATGATAAGATGTTGCATTCATCATAAACTTATGTAGAAGAATAGCATGAAAGACACATGTCCGTCCAAAAGTTATGAAATAAAATAAGCTAAAAGAAATAAAATAAATATTTTATGTACATGCATATAGACAAAAATAATCGGATCATACTATGACACTAAGCTTCTTCCTGGTCGAATTGATTGTTGAAATGTGACCTGATACTAGTCCTGATTGCAAGTATGTTTGTCCACTTAAATCCAAACAATAGTATTACATCAACTAGACATGTTGTTTATCATGTTTTCATGTTTATTAGTGATTGACTGTTATGGGCTTCACATTCAATTCACATTAGAGTTTGTCCTCCGTTTGTGAGTCAACTCATCACTTTTTCACACTTAGAAACTATATACATTAAGTTATAAATTCTATCTTGAGACAAATTTGATGTCTCATTAATGCTTTGATGCAAAAGCACTTTAGATAATATACACTTAATTATAATGGATTCTTTTGAGAGCTTAAATATCATCGTCATCATCAAGTCACCATGTCTTTACTATCGTAAAAAATAGGTACTTTTAACCCAGGTCTTTGTTTACACAAAATAGAGGGATGATAATGATCATGCTCTATTCACCAGTTTGTTACAGAAGTATACCAAGGCGTTCATAAATCCAAGTATTTGTTTACACAAAAGAAAGGGAATGTGATTTGCAAAGATAGAAGTTATAAAGTGTTTTACATAGTGTGCTTGGGTGAATGAGTTGATCATATCAGGATAAGACTTACTTGCTTGATCCTCAAAATGAAGTTTCCCACAAACATTCACCATTTCATTATGTTAGGCATGCTCTCAGTGTAGTTTCCACTCATGATGAACCTACTCACATAATAAAGTACTTCTGATCAGATTTAAAGTAAGTTAAGAACTCATGAAGTAAGCAAAGGCATAGTGTACTATCATTTCGCAAACATATGTCAAGCTAAATCAAAATGCACAATAAAGAAAGACAATAATTTTTTATATTTTTGTATGTTTTTCTGAATGTTTATGGGTTTTATTTATAACTATATACAAGGACAATCACATGCTTTTCTTTGTTGATGATAATTAGTCTAAGTTAATCATGCCCAAAGACTTAATTAGAAAATTGAATCTAACTGAATCAAAGGATTTAATGAATAAGTCAGCAAGCTGATTTGTTGTATCCACTTTGACTAACTTGATTAAACCTTTTTCTGAGCAAGCTCTCAAAAAATGGTGTCTAATTTCAATATTCTTTATTTTACTATGTTGATCTGGATTAGCAGTGATAAACATAGCACCAAATTTTAATGTGAATCGGAGTTTGAAGGCAGTTGTTATGATAATCAAGCAATTAGTTTTGCAACCAAAGAACTTGAGAGCAACTAGCTGAAGTAGCTATGTACTCAGCCTTAGCTGTGGATATAGATACATTTGTTTGCTTTTTGCACTGCCATGAAACAAGTCTTGATGTTCTTGTTTGAGAAAGAGAGTCTGATCCATAGTTCCCCTTTTATATCCATGCTTTAGCAAGAAAGATGATACTGTTTCATACCACTTTCTTAGTGCTTGATAAAGACCATACAAAGCTTTGTCAAGCTTGTATACCCTATGTGGGTAGTTAGGATCTTCAAAACCAGGAGGTTGAGCTACATAGACTTCTTCATCAATTTTCCCATATTAGAAAGCACATTTCACATCTATTTGATAGATAGTGAACTACTTATATGATGCATAGGCTAAGAATACTTTTATGGCTTCAATTATTGCGACTGGTGTAAAAACTTCTTCACAGTCTATCCCTTTTTTCTTGAGTATAACCTTGTGCAATCAGCCTAGCTTTGTTTCTCATGATGATACCTCTGTCATCTAGTTTGTTTTTGAAGAGCCACCTTGTGACAATTGGATGTTGACCTTCAGGTAGATCAAATATATTGTAGACTTTCTTCTTTCTGAATTGCTGAAGGTTTTCTTGCATAGCTTCAATCTAGCTATTGACTTTTAGTGCAACTGTGATGTTTGGAAGAACCACTTATGAAAGAAAAAAAGTGTACAGACAGATGTTTGCATGCCCCCTTGGCTTATTGTGGTTCTTTTATTAAGGTCTCCAATTATGTTGTTTATTGGATGAGTCTTAGGAATTCTTGTTATTGGAATAGACTCAACTAGAATATATGATTCCAAGTTGGTCATATTCTTTAATGCAAATGGATCCAGCTGAGATGATAAATTTAGGAAGTAATAAAATTAATCATCTTGTTGATCATTGGATGTTGAATGATTTTCCTCATGAGTTTGTACATCAGCTACATTGTTAATGTCTTCTGCATGAACTTCTACAGATGTATTTTGTGCTTCCATAGGAGTGATGGGAACATCTACAGATGGTATTTGTTGACTTGTTGACATTAACTCTTTGGATTGCAATAGATCATCTCCAAGATGTGGAATATCTACAGATGTGGATGGAACATCTGTTGATGCAATATCCATATCTGTGGATGTAGGATACTCATCTACGGATGCAGAGTTAGCAGCTGCTGATGAAGTGTTTGTATCTTAGGATGTAGATCCATTTGGCAGGTCTTGTGCAACATTATTGGTATTATTTGGTATTCCTTGTTCCATGATACTTGAAGTTTGTATTCTTGGAGGATCAGCAGATAATGACACTTTATTCATGTTTGGAGGAACAAATGGATAGCATGTATCATGAGTACCTGCAACATTCAAATAACCAGAGTTAAATGAGTTTGTGAGTGCATCTATATCAAACAACCATGATGATCCTTTAACAAATTTAGAATACAAGGATTCATCAAATGACACATTAGGAGTTTCTTCCATAATGTTTTGTTATGGAATGTAAAGCCTATATGATTTAGATGTTGAAGAGTATCCAACAAAGAAACCATGATAGGCTTTCTCTAAATATTTTCCTAATTGTTCTTTTGTGTTTAAAGCAGATACATGACACCCAAAAGCTCTAAGTTATCCTATGGAAGGTTTTCATTTAAACAAAAGCTCATAAGGTGTTTTATTGTGTTTTTTGACAATTAATGTCCAATTTTGAACATTGCATGTTGTGTTCACTGCTTCAGCCCAAAAGGTGATTGGCAATTATGAATAAGCTAGCATTGCTCTTGTTGCTTCAATGAGAGTTATATTTCTTTTTTCAGCAACTTCATTTTGATATGGAGTTCTTGGTGCCCTGAATTGCCTTGCAATGTCTTTATTCCTGCAAAAAGAGTCTAAGACAGTATTAACAAATTCAGTTCCATTGTACTTCTGAAAATTTTAACTTTTAAATCAAGTTGATTCGCAATCTTGGTGACAAAATCCATTAATGTTTCTGATTTTTCACTCTTTTGTTTTAAGAAAATGACCTATGTGAATCTAGTGAAATCATCAACAACCACTAAACAATATTGCCTTTTTTCCAATGCTCATCACATTGGTTGGACCAAAAGATCCATGTGAAGGAATTTAAGTGGTGTAGTGTTTGTATGTATTATTTTGAATTTATGTGACACTCTATGTTGTTTCCCTTATAACATGAAGAAGAATGGTTTGAACAAGAAAATTCTTTCTTTGGAAATCCAATGACTAAGTCATTTTTCAACAATTTATTCATGTTGTTCATGTTTGAATGAACAAGCCTTGTATGCCACAACTGAGATTTTTCTTCTGATGACTTAGATAGCAGGCATGTTTTATTGTTTATGAGTATCTAAAACGTAAGTGTTTCCTATTCTTGATGCTTTAAGAAGGATCCACTCTTCTAGAACTGAAAAACCTGGCTTAAGAATGTAATACTTAGTGTTATCAAATAAAGTGGTATAATTTTGATCACAATTTTAAGACACACTCAATAAATTATATAGCAAATTTTCACACTAATTTACTTTCTCAAATTTAAGCACACCATTAGTTATCATTCCTTCACCAATAGTTTTACCTCCCTTCTTATCCCCACCAAATGCCGTATATAACGCATTTTATGTTTGAAGTCATAGAGAAGAGAACTGTTTCCTATCATATGCCTGGAACAACCACGGTCAACATACTACTTGTTGTCAACTCTCCATGATTGTTCATGCATACATAAAAAAATCAATTAGATTTGGCAACCTAAGCCTTAATGATCTTGGATTTTCCAACAATATCTGAAATTATTACTCCTTAATGAATTAGTCTTGATGTTTTAGTATTAATTTTAATCATATTTGATTCATTATATGTTGTTTGAGGTGAGGATGATTCTGTTGAAGATGAGCTTGTAGAACTTGGTTCTTATTTCTCAATCTTTTCTTAATTCTTTTTTTATTTGTTGGTTTGTTTTTTTGATTTGGATGATGAACCTTGATTGTGAAAAGTTTCATCATCTTTAGATTTTGAACGAGGTATATGAGCTTCATTTCTAAAATTATCAAAGAATGCATCTCAAGCATTTGTTTCATTTTCTTTTAAATCCACCTTTTTGTGATGTGTTTTGGATTGCTGATGTGATTGTCTTTTCTTCAGATGTTTGTCATCAATAATTGTTTTCTTTGGTTTTTGCATCTTTTCTTTGTTGTTTCTTATTTGCTTTTGAATCTTCATGAATTTTACTAGATTGAGAGTCTGAATCATCCTTCTCAGATTGTTGCTTCTTTGTGCTCTTTGTCTTGTTCTTCTTGTTGAAATAACATTCCTGAGTTGAATAGAGAATTTCAAAATCACGACCATCCAATGTTTTGATCTACGGTGGAAACGTAACAGTGGCCTTAATTTTACCACGTGTCGCTATGGGTTTATGATGATACGAAGATAAAATAGAAATATAAAAAATAAAAAAAGCATAAACTTAGAGTTTTTTCTTATTTGCCTCGATCATATTTATCTTTTAGTAAACATTATGAATTTATAATGGATATTCTAACCAATTTTTGACAAAATTGAGACATCAGAAGGTAACCAAATGTATATGTTAGGATAGATATATTAGTATTCTAAATGTAGATATATTAGTATTTTAGACTCTTATGATGTGCCATTTGAAAATTTTATCAAATTATGATGGTGATGTTTTTTATAAATAGAATGGTTTTAAGGATATGATGTCGCTTATGGTCTTTTTCAAAATAAAAAATAATGTTAAACAATTGCTTATTTGTTCAAGGAAACTTCTAATTTTTTTGCCATAAACTTTGATTATTTAAGAAAATTGTATTTACAAAAATGTTTATTCCACAAGAAAAAGTTTTTATTTTTATATTTTATTTCAATTATTCCCCTCCACACGTTAAAGTTACATATTATTCTCAATGTATGAATCAAAAGCTATTGTAACACAACTAAAAGTGATCATGAAAGAAAATGATAAAAACCGCTAACATGGTGTTGGTTTCCCCACTTTTGGACATTATCAATTCGTTAAGTCCCTAGATGATCTTTTATTTGATCTACATTTCGCTTACCAAGCTTTTGTGGAGTATTTTTCTGAGTTGCATCGTATTTGTCATTTACTCGTGTCCACAATGATGTTTTTCAAATTGCATAATGTTTGTTGAAGTAGCAGTCAGAAGTCATGTGATTGTTCATATTACAAATAGAATTATAAATGTTGAAGTAACACTCTGCAGTATTGTGATTTTGCATATCACTCCACTTGCAATACCTTTCTTTTGATTTTTTCTTAGAATCAATCACTTTCTTCTTCTTTTTCAGCTTTTAAGGCTTCAAATCTTTTTCAAAATTTTCAGTTGATGTATCCTTGCCTTTCCCTGACATAATGCCAAAGGATTCTTACTTAGCATTTGTTGGTTTCTGCTACTTAGGATTCATCACTTTCTCGTTTGATTTCTTGTTGGTTCTCGCTTTTTCCTTCCACAAATCTACTACTGAAGAATGTTTCTTCTTCCGGAGAAGTTTTACTGATAGTTGCTTCTTTCCCTTTTCTATGGAAGATGGGTGTACTTTCTCAGTAGATGTACACTTTTCAATCACATCAGTTGAAGGTTTTTGTTGCTGATGAAGTTCTTGAAGACCTTCATTTAACTGAGTTATTTTTTGACAAATAGTCTTCAACATGTTTCTTTGCTTTGGAGGATATGGCAAATTTATTTCTTCAAGGAGTTTGGGAATGGCTATTTCAAATGAAACATTATTGCCAATATCTAGTTTATCATCATCATGTTCATCAAAATCATCCAAGTCATCACAATCATCAAATTCAAATTCTGAGTCATTTTATTTGATTTTATCTTATTCAGTAGACTCAATTTCACTCACCTTAGATTCATTGTTATTAACTTGTTGATTAGATTTTGTTTCAACCTTGGTGTTAGGACCATGTACGTACGGAATACTAAAAGATTCTGTGTTTATGCCGAATCAAATAGTGCAGAATCCTATTTGATTGGCGATCCAATGAGTGAGAACAATTACCCGATCAATATAAGATTGAAACTAAATGCTATGAACGGGTAGAGATCGATCAGGATTGATCTATGAAGTTTGACAGGTTTCCTTGGACGTTCTAGATGGCTAGGGTTCATAAGAGTATGAAGTGTTTCGAATTCTCTCTTAAGTATTACGTTTTCCACGAATTAATAGCTATCTATAGCTTATAGGTTTCCAATCGTACGACTAAACCATTAGCATGGTTCAGTCGTGCGACTGAATCATGCGGTTGATCCATACGCACGACTAAAGGTTTAGTCTTGCGACTGAGTCAATCTTATGTCTCAATCGTGCGACTATTCCAGTCTCCTGGTTTAGTTATGCGACTGGTCCATTAGCATGATGTATTCATGCGTATGGTCCATAAGCATGGTCCATTCGCATGAAGACTCATACGAATAAGTTTGAACACTTTTCTCAATCATTATTGACTAAGAACTATGCACAACAACCTCAAACCTATATAGTAAGTTCATTATACTTTAACACACAATAATACTATGAAATATTAAACATAATAAACATCAACCACATATTATATTTCATTTAATCCATTCATTACATATGTGTAAGACATGAAAGACTTTTACATTAAGCACATAAACTAGGGACATATGCATCAACAAACTCCCCCTTGGACCTAGTTTACTCTATTGTCTGACATCCTTCATGTGCTCTTCAAACTTCTTGTACTTCTCCTCTCTTGTGACTCCTGTGTGTATTTCAAATGCAAAATAGATCCATATCACATTTTGAAATTAGAGAGCTTGTACAATATCCTGCGTGTCATAGAACAGTGGCCACTTGTATAGAGTGTAGACATCTGTTGATACATATATGTACCTAGATCCTGATCTAAATGTAATATGTCTTACACATGTGTAATGATTTGATACTTAATGAAATGCTAATGGTTGATTGTGTTTATTATGTTTAATATTTCATTAATAAAGTGTTTAACGTATATTGACTTTACAGGTTTATAATTGTTTAATGTTATATCTATTTATATAATGTATTGATACAC
>BJCM01213932.1:0-12193 GCA_018326385.1 Flaveria bidentis
ACATGTAGGGCGTGATGATGATGATGTTGCATGATGCATGTCGTGTATGTATGATGTTACCCTGTATGACGTAATGACTGTGCATGTTATGTTCCTTAGGATGATGTATGTTTATCTTTCCTATGGCTTTACGTGTTATGATAATGAATGAACGAAGTATTATGTAACGTAAAGTGAAAGATAATGAAAGAGGAACGTGATGATGAATGCATGCATTAATGAATGAATGGAAGAAGTCTTGCAAGTATTGGATATCAGGGTCCTTCTTTGTGATCGACCAAACATGTAGTGCCTCTACCACTTACCTCTAGTACTGTGGCATACGCTCAGCTGTTCATTTATTGACTTCGGCCCAGTAGCTAAATAGTTCGGGGTGTAGCCTATGGTATTGGTACGAGAGATATCCGATGCGCAAGTAAAGTTATAACAAACGAATGAATGGATGAACGAAAGAGATAATAAAGATATTATCTATGTGTACGTATGATGTATGATTGCATGAAAGAAAAGAATGGTTGTAATGAAGACAGAGTATGTTTTATTATAAAACTGGAACTCACTTAGCAACGCTGACTTTTTATATGTTTTCCAGTTGGCAGGTAATGATTGCCGAGGATGGCACGAGGTGGCTACTCAGCATTTTTTGGATGGCATCCATTTATGTAATGCTTTGTTGATGTAATACAACAATGTATTTTGTAAACGATTAACGATGTATTATTTTGCAAAATCTACTATATTGAAATGAAATGTCATTTTTAAATGTTTCCGTTGCAATTCTTTATGATATACAAATGTAATTATATGTTTTATGTAGGATGAGGATCCAGCTGTAAGTGTCTCGGGAACGGGGCCTTACAAATTCACTTAGATAATTTTGGTGCGACATGCAAAGGCTTCCGAAGCTTAGCATAGAACTTCCGAAGGTTGTAGAGTTCTTTCGAAGATAAAGTGAAAGATCAACTTCCGAAGAAAGAACTCTACTTCCGAAGTCAAGAGCATGCTTCTGAAGATGAAGTCTTAAGAGAACAATCCGAAGACTACTTCCGAAGTACGGAGAAAAGAAGAAATTCCCCAGCCTTAGAAGAAGAACCTCTTCTAAAGTATAAGTGGCTTAGGAAGTACTTGTTCTTCTGAAGCCATTTAACCTTCGGAAGACATTGCGATGAAAGTATATCTGGTTGTAGGTAGTATTATATATAAGTTCTTATTGTAACTCATTCGATACTGCTTGTAAGAGTCTTGTAATATTTGAGTTGAGAAGCAATATATAAAAGTACCTTGAAAATTACTTGATGTGTTCCTTATTACTTGCTATATTGTGATCAACTCTTATTGACTCTATCTTTATCCGAGTGTTGTTCAAAATGAGTTTGAGAGAAAAAATAAGTGTTAAGTAACCTTAACCAATTCTGCAGAGGTGGTGGTGGCTAAAGTGAGCAAGAAGGGTCGTGGCGACCGGAATCAGAACGGGAAGAGGTTTGGTTGGGGTGGTGCCCCGGCGAGCAACAAGAAGGCATGGACGGATGACCGTCGTGTGGTCACCACCGGTGTGGGATCAAAGAGGTGTGCGAAATGTGGGAAGGAGCATTTGGGGGAATGCAAATAGGGATCAAATATCTACTTCAAATATGGGAAGCCTGGTCATATTGCTAGAGATTATGGGGGTATGAGGTGTTTCAACTGTGGGGAAAGTGGCCATATGAGTAAAGACTGTAAAAAGCCGAGGGCTAAGGGTTCTGGGGTGAAGAAGACGGGAAGTGAAGGATCGAGAGCGAGCACCATGGCGTTCACGATGACACAAGAGGAGGCTAGGACGGACCCTGATGTTGTGCCCGGTATGTTTCTAGTGAACCAGACTTTAGCTTCTTTGTTATTTGGTTCTGGTGCCGGTAGAAGTTTTATTTCCACTGCTTTCTGTGCTAAGCTATCTGTTAGTAGTAGATGTGTTGATGCGCCCTTTGATGTAGAAACCACCATAGGTATGTCTACCAGAATTTTTGAGATGATAGAGGGTTGTGACGTGGAATTAGAATGTCACAAATTTCCGGTTATACCGTTCGTGATGACCTTAGGTGGTTTTAATTTGGTTCTTGGGATTGATTGGCTAGCGGACTTCAAGGCGAACATTGTGTGTCGGAAGAGATGATTTGCTTGACAGCTCCTTACAGGAATTCGGTAACTATTTATGGGGATCAGGTCATGACGATCCGGAAAGTAATGTCTATGGCGGTGGTGGGAAAGTGTATGAGGCGTGGATGTAGTGCCTACTTGGCTTACGTAAAGGATGTGGATACACTAACACCACAACTATCTGAGGTACCGATTGGGTGTGACTTTCAAGACATGTTCCTAGAAGATTTATCAGGAGTGCCACCTTACAGAGAGATCAAGTTCCAGATCGATTTGATACCAATTGCCCAACCTGTTGCCAAGGCACCGTATTGGTTGGCTCCGACTGAGATGAAGGAGTTGATGGAGCAGTTGCAAGAGCTGCTTGATAAGGAGTTCATTCCACAGAGTATCTCTCCTTGGGGTGCTCCGGTCTTATTCGTAAAGAAGAAAGATGGTAGTATGATGATGTGTATCGACTACCGTGAGCTGAACAAGTTAACGGTGAAGAACCGATACCCCTTACCAAGAATCGATGATTTGTTTGATCAGCTTCATGGTGCCAGTTCGTTTTCAAGGATAGATCTTCGATCAGGCTACCATCAGTTGAATGTGAGGGAACATGATATCCCTAAAACCGCTTTTCGCATGCGATATGGTCATTACGAGTTTCTTGTCATGTCTTTTGGTTTGACCAATGTGCTAGCTGCTTTTATGGATTTGATGAATCGAGTGTGTTGACTGATGTTGGATAAATCAGTGATTGTGTTTATTGATGATATTCTAATTTATTCTAAGAGCGAGATTGAGCATGCCTGTTACATTCGGGAGGTTCTGGAGATGTTGAGAAAGGAGAAGTTGTACGTCAACTTCTCCAAGTGTGCGTTCTAGTTGCGCGAGGTTCAATTCTTGGGTCATGTGGTGAATCCTGAAGGGATCATGGTGGACCCGGCAAAGGTGGAGGCGGTAATGCAATGGAAGTCCCCAAAGACGCCATCCGAGATTCGTAGCTTCTTGGGTTTGGCGGGCTAATACAGATTATTTATCCAATACTAAGTTGACCCGGAAGGATGTGAAGTTTGTATGGGGTCAAGCTCAAGAGAAGTCGTACGAAGAATTGATGGCGAGATTGACACAAGCTCATGTTCTGTCATTACACGATGGAAGTGAAGATCTGGTGGTTTATTCTGATGCTTCCTACTCGGGGTTGGGGTGTGTGATAATGTAGAGAGGGAAGTTTATAGCCTATGCTTCCCGATAGTTGAAGGTTCATGAGGTCAATTACCTTACTCATGACTTGGAGCTAGCAGCCATGGTCTTTTGCGTTAAAGATTTGGAGGCAATATCTTTACAGGAGGAAGTGCTCCATCTTCACTGACCACAAGAGCTTGAAGTACTTCTTTGATCATAAGGACCTGAACATGAGATAGAGACGATGGTTAGAGCATATAAAGGATTATGACTGTGAGATCCATTACCATCCGGGCAAAGCCAACGTGGTGGCGGGCGCCCTTAGTCGGAAAGAGAGGCCCGAGCCGATTCGGGTGAATGCTTATCAGCTAATCATAACCTCTGACGTGATGAAGCATGTTAAAGAGTTTGAAGATGAGGCATTGAAGGACAATCATCTTAACTCGAAAAGAATGAGAGGTCTAGTTGGAGAATTGGGTGAAAACACACTTGGTGTTAGTACCCGATTTGTTCGGATGTGGATTCCCCGTTTTGGGAATCTACGCATGAAGATTACAGATGAAGCTCACTAGACTCGATACTCCATCCATCCCGGTGTCACAAAAATGTATCATCACATGAAGAAAGATTATTGGTGGTTGGGTATGAAACGTGACGTGGTGGAGTATGTGAGTAAATGCCTTACTTGTCTAGAGGTGAAGGCCGAGCATCAAAAGCCGTATTGAAAGATTCAACCTTTGGATATACCTTAATGGAAGTGGGAGCACATCACCATGGATTTCATTACGAAGTTGCCGTGTACCCCGAAAGCGTATGATGCTATATGGGTGATTGTTGACTATTTGACGAAGAGTGCTCACTTCCTACCGATCCACCAGACATATTCGTCTAAGAGGTTGGCGGATCTATTCATCAAGGAGATTGTAACTCATCATGGTGTGTTGGTGTCTATTGTTTCTGATCGTGACACCCAGTTTACATAAAAAATTTGGAAGAAATTCTACGATGCTATGGGGACGAGGTTGCATATTAGCATGGCTTATCATCCTCAGACAGATGGTCAGTCAGAAAGGACCATTCAGACGTTGGAGGATATGCTTAGTGCTTGTGCTATTGATTTTGGAGGAAGTTGGGATGACCACTTACTGTTAGCTGAGTTCTCATATAACAACAATTATCATGCCAGTATTGGTATGCCTCCTTATGAGATGCTATACGGTAGGAGATGCAGAACACCCGTCTGTTTGGGTGATATTGGTCAGAAAGAGTTAGGGAGCGTCGAGGTGATCGAGGCTACGATTGAAAAGCTTCAAAGGATCAAGGCCTTCATGAAGGCAACCAAAGATAGACAGAAGTCGTACGCTGATAAACAACGCAGGCCGATTGAGTTCCAGGTGGGTGACTGGGTTATGTTGAAGGTCTCACCTTGGAAGGGTATCATCCGATTCCGGAAGCGGGGCAAGTTGAGCCCAATGTATATTGGGATTTTCCGAATCATTGCTCGAGTAGGAGAGGTGGCCTATAGACTGGAACTACCAGATGAGTTAAGTGGAATTCACCTGACATTCCATGTATCTCATCTGAGAAAGTGTTTAGCAGATGAAGATATGATTGTTCCACTGGAGGATATCAAAGTAGATGAACGGCTCAATTATATGGAGCAACCAGTGGCAATCATCGATCGGGAAAAGGAGAGGCTGAGAAATAATGTGGTTCCTCTTGTGCGTGTACAGTGGAAGCACAGAAAGGGATCCGAGTCTACATGGGAGACTGAAGAAAAAATGAGACAGCACTACCCACGTTTGTTCGAGGAATAACAGGTTTCGTGGACGAAACCTATTTATTGGGGTGGACTTGTAACACCCGGTTATTTTTAAACTTAAAGAAGGAAAGAAAGAATAAAGTGAAGAAAAAGAAAGAAAAGATATTTTACCCAAGTTGAGTGCTAAAAAGTGTCAAAAAGAACAAAAGGTTGGAAAAGTGGGTGTAAAGTGGGCATGGCTTCCCACTCTCTTCTTACAACCCCAAATGATCAGATTTTTAGAAAGAGAAAGTGCAGATTTGGATTTTGAAGAACAAGAGCTGAAAATTCGAATTCAATGTAAGAAATTCGTAGTTTTTAACTGATCTTAACTGGCCTTGCCTTGGTTGTATGCTTTTATGTGTTGTGTGTGTGTGTTCGGGTGTGTGTTTTTAGTGGGTTTCTAGGTGGTTGAACTCCATTGCAAACGAGTGTGGGAGAAGCCATACTCAAGAGCTGCAAAGGTTAGTTCTAGAATCTCTCTTTTACATGTTTTTAACTGATTTTGGGGCTGGAGATGCGTGATTGAACTTTTTATAAAACTCGGGTTTCATACCCGTATGTCGAATGTTTGTATTTTGCGAGTATGGTGTGATTTTGATCTATGTTAATGCTTAATGATGTTATGGTTGTGTTTCTAAGGATTATAATGTATGATTTAAGCTTAGAGCATGATAGATGGTGTTTGGGGACCAAATTATGATGATAAATGTGCCCTAGACTGCTCATGCGCCCAAACAGTAGTTCATATGCCTGAATTTAGAAAACTGCCTAAGTGTAAAAAGAAAAGCGGAAGAACAAAAAGAAATGCGGAAAAAAATGCAGAAGACAAAAAGAAATCCAGAAGAACAAAAAGAAATGTGGAAGAACAATAATAAATGCGGAAGAACAAAAAGAAATGCGGAAGGACAAAAAGAAATGCGGAAGAACAAAAAGAAATGCTGAAGAACAAAATGAAATACGGAAGAACAAAAATGGGAAATGCGAATGAACACTTAGAATATTTTATGACTTTTTGGGGAAAAGTGGAGATGTAGGCTTTGACTTGGGAGGTTCCCGGGGGCTATGTAAGTTGACTTTTTGATGTCATAGATGGTATGATGGGCATGTTATGATGTATGATTATGCATGATGTATGTTATGTATGAATAATGATGCTCTCTATGATGATGTGTACAGTTTATGATGATGTTCCTTTTTTGTATGTTATCATTCTAAGGCTTTACAATGAATGTTAATAAATGAAATGAAAAGTATTATGTAACGTAAAGTGGAAGATAATGAAAAGAGGAACGAAATGAAGAATGCATGCATTAATGAATGAACGAACGTAAGAAACTCTTGCAAGCAAATGTATGGAGGTTCGCACTCAATGCGGAGTGTTAGCTCAACTGTGTGCGGGTTAGCTACCCCATGAGGATGCACACTGGGGCATAATCCGTGTGATTTAGCAAATGTATGGAGGTTCACAACCGATGAGGGGTTGTCAGCTCAACTGTGTGCGGGTTATATACCCCATGAGGATGCACACAAGGTTTCAATCTTTGTGATTGACCATATGTATGGGGTTCCTTGTCGCTTAACCCTAGATGAATTGCTTGGTACTCTAGAGGGGGGTTAAGCACATGATAGGACCCAGATGAAAACAAAAGATTATAAAAGCACGAAATGAACGATTATGAAGATAATAACTATTATCTATGTGTACGTATGATGTGTGATCATGTTCTAAAGCCTGGTATGATTTGAAATAAGGTGAAGCATGGTTTTATGCAAAAGATAAAGTATGTTTTATTATAAAACTAGAACCCACTCAACAACGATGACTTTTTATGCATTTTCTAGTTGGCAGGTGAGCATTGCTGTGGATGGCACGGGGCAGCTACTTGGAATTTTTGGATGGCATTCATTTGATAGAAATATGACATTTTTGTGATGTAATGCAAACAATGATATTTTGTAACCAGTCAATAATGTATTATTTTGCAAAAGTGATTATAATGAAATGAGTGTGTTAATGTTCCTCTGCGAAGTTTTATGAAGTATATATATGTAAATATATCTTTTATGTGTGATGATTGGCCAGCTGTAAGCATCCCGGGAACGAGGCCTTACACACTAGGATGACTAGAGTATTGAGTTTTATGAGCTTCATGCATGTCCTCTGACGTAGATCCCCAAAATGAGGAATCCGAATCCGTCTGAATCGGGTTCTAACAACGAGTGTGTTTTCACCCAACTCCGCGACTAGACCTCTCATTCTCTCAGAGTTAAGATGATCTTCCTTCAATGCTTCATCTTGAAACTCCTTGACTTGTTTAATCACATCGGAGGTCATAATCAACCGATAAGCTTTCACCCGAATCGGCTCGGGTCTCTCTTTTCGGCTAAGGGCATGTGCCACCACGTTGGCCTTGCCCGAATGGTAATGGATCTCGCAATAATAATCCTTTATGAACTCCAACCATCGCCTCTGCTTCATATATATGTCCTTTTCATGATTTGATCAAAACATATACTACAGTATGTCTACAGGTTTAGAAGGTGTAAATCCTAAGCATGTTTTTGAGGACTACGATTATGGACCGACTAGTGAACTTGGATGCACTAGTCTTAGTGCACCTGAATCTCAACATTCTGTCTTAGATCAAAAATCTAGTTTAATTTATGTTTTTGTTTCCAGTAAATCTGTAATCGATATTTTCTCATTGTGCTCTCGTGATATTTCTATTTTATCTTCAAATTCTATGGATTGTAATGATGTTACTATTTCTGATTGTGTTGATAGTGTGAATGGTTCCACCGCAAAGAGTAACGAAAAACATAAAATTAATTGTTTTGACAAATTCTTTTCTTATCCTATTCCATCTTTTACCCCAACGAATACTTCTTTATCAAAATTGGTAAATAACCATTCTTGTTCAAATAAATATAAACCTTGAGGCATGTATGAGACATACAGTGATGTAGATTCTAATGTGTCTGAATGTGATGAGAAAATACATATTGATCACATCCCTACCTCATTACATAAAAGACCTAGATTAAAACCACACTGTTTCAGGTGTGGTCAAGATGATCATGTAGTTAAGAATTATCCTAAACTACATCATAGACATGTTAATAGGAATTCATTTGGGAATAGATTGACGAAATTAGTTAATAATTTCTTTTTTAAGAAACCTGCCTCTCCTAAACCCAAAGTTTCTCAAAATTGGATTCCCATCTCACCTAGTTAACTTGTTCTTTGATATTCTGTTTACACGAGTCATCCACTAAGGTTGTAAACATTGTATGGCATGTGGATAGTGGATGTTCCAGACATATGATGGGGCTCAAAGACTTGTTGACTAATTATTGGATTATAAATGGAGGTTATGTGGCATTTGCTAGCGACAAGAAAAGAGGAAAAATGATCAATCAAGGAGAAATTTCCAATGGCTCTCTAACCTTAGATAAATTCAATTATGTACCTGAGATTGCATTTAATATATTGAGTTTCTCTCTGATTTGTGATAAAGACATTCCGGTCTTGTTTAAGTGCAATGAATGTCTCTTTTTAATATCTGAGATTGGATTCCAGAAGAAATGGTACTCATGCGGGCTCCACGAAAAAATGATACATATCTTCTTGATATGGGTTCAAGGGAGTCAAAGTCTACCGCTACCTGTCTTTTGTCCAAAGCTTCCACTTCTGAGTCTCTTATAGCATTGTAGATTGGGCCACGTTAACTTCAAAATTATAAACAAATTAGTTAAAAACAATCTCGTTAGGGGACTTCCATTAAAAGATTTTATTGAGAGTGAAAAATGTATGGCATGTACCAAGGGCAAACAACATAAGAAACAACATAAGCCAAAACTTGAAAATTAGCATAACTAATCCTCTCAACTTATTACACAGTGATTTGTTTAGCCCAATCAGTGTTAAATCAATTGCTAAAAAATCTTTCTGTCTTGTCATAACACATGATTTTTCAAGATATTCTTGGGTAAGATTTATAGCTCACAAGGGAAAGGTTGTTGAGGAGTTGCAGAAATTAATACTTTCAATCAAGACGATAAGCAAGAGAAATGTCTTGGCGATCAAAAGTTACAACGACATTGAATTCAGAAATCAGATCTTTGATTCATTCTGTGCTGCAAAGGGAATTTTAAGACAATTCAGTGTAGCAAGGACGCCTCAACAGAATGTTGTGGCTGAACGAAAGAATCACACCCTTATTGACGCTGTTTGTACAATGCTGATTGAATCCTCCCTACCCATCATCTTTTGGGCTGAGGTGGTGAATTATGCTTCATACATTCTGAATAGGGTGTTGATAGTCAAAGATAAAATGAAGACTCCTTAGGAATTATTTCATAAGAGAAAGCCTTTACTTGATTTCTTTCGACCATTTGGCTACTCGTGCACTTTATTAAATACTCAGGCGCGGAAGATGAAGTTTGGTTCCATGTCTGATGAATGTTACTTCATCAGTTTTTCTTCTTCTCAAAAAGCTTATAGGGTATATAGCAAGAGAATGTGTACTATTCAAGAGTCCTTCTATATTGATTAGCAGGAATCTAATTCCTCTGATGTTTGATGTGAACCAGCATGGTTCTTTGACTCCGATACTGTGTTTAACTCATTTAATCTTCCTCAATCTTCCAATTTTCGACGATGATGCGTCTATCTCCAATGTTCACACAAACCTCATTCTCCCAACACCTGTTATACCTCATAACCCTCCTACTATATCTGTAAACGATGCTACATCAGTTGATATTACATCTTCATCTTTATCATTTGACCTTCCTCCTCCACCTGTATCTGCATCCCTTCCCTCCACACTTCCATCTACCTCATCTCAACCGGTATCACCTAACTCTCCAATTAACTATACCTTACCATCAACTTCCACTTCATCAATCCTCCCCATGCCCTCTGATTTCAAAACCTTCAAATATCATCCATATGATAACATCATAGGATCTATCACCGATGGAGTTCAGACGTGGAGTCAATCTGGCCTGATCAACGTTTATTTATTCTTTTGTTTTATATCTCAAACTGTCCCAAAGAATGTTCATGCAGCTCTTCAGGACCCTTGCCGGTTAAATCGATGCAATTAGAGCTACAACAGTTCCTAAAACTCAAGGTATGGACCCTGGTGGATCTTCCACCAAACAAATGCCCAATTGGCATGAAATGGGTGTTCAAAAACAAACCCGATGACCGTGGAATTGTAGTAAGAAACAAGTCTCAATCGGTTGTCTAGTGATTTGCTCAAGAAGAAAGGATTGACTATACTGAAGTTTTTGCTCATGTCGCTCGTTTTGAAGCCATCAGAATTTTTCTCGCTCACGCTGCTCATAAGCGGCTCAAAGTCTATCAGATGGATGTCAAATGTGTATTTCTTAATGGAAACATTGATGAGGAGATTTATGTGTGTTAACCACTAGGTTTTGAGGATCCTGACTTTCCTAAAAAATTTTAGAAACTTGATAAGTCTGTTCATGGTCTTTATCAGGCTCCTCAGATCTTGTATGGGACACTAACTTAGTATCTCTTAAGCAATGGCTTTTCTAAAGGCACCATTGATATGACCTAATTCAAGAGGGAAGTGGATGGTGAAATGCTGATTGTCCAAGTTTAGTTCGATTATATTATCTTCGGCTCCACCAATCCACAATTGTGTTGGGAGTTCGAGGAGGTGATGCGTAATCGCTTCAAAATGAGCATGATGGGGGAGATGTGCTTTTTACGTGGGCTGCAGGTCTGATAGGATCAAATGTACCAATCTGTGATGATGTATGAACACAATTCGAAGAAATACAAACAAAGTAATCAAACCAAGCAAGATATCAACAAAATTCATAGTTTCATTTATATCAAGCAAAGACAATTACAAAGTAAGCAAGCAAGTATGAATCTCACGTCTCTACCTACCTGCAACAAGAATAAGCTATTTATAATGAAACACAAGGAACTAACAAATTACAAAACTAGTCCCTATACTATTACAAATAGTAAAAAGACGCATAAAGACAACATGTCAATCTTTCTAGAGAACTAACAATACTCCCCCTAAGATTTACATGGTCTTCGGTCTTCAAAATCTTCATTCTTGTTTTCTTTTTTTCTTTTCTTCAACTTTATTTTTCATCTTCATCTTCAGCACTCAAAGAATACTTTAGGTCCTTCCTTGATTTTGAACAT
Organism: Flaveria bidentis; assembly: GCA_018326385.1. Classification (NCBI taxonomy): domain Eukaryota; kingdom Viridiplantae; phylum Streptophyta; class Magnoliopsida; order Asterales; family Asteraceae; genus Flaveria; species Flaveria bidentis. The sequence continues at coordinate 11,307 of BJCM01213932.1, forward strand.
TGGCTTCTTTTTATAAGTCTCCTATTCTTTCATAGCATTAGCAATTGCAAAATTAAATTTGCTAGCAAGAATCCCTTGTTCTGGTTTTGCTTCATTCGTCTTTATCTCCATTTTGCTCATTCTTTCCAATGTGTTTTTTGATACACATGTGATATCAATATTAGCATATAACTCAATAGGATTTCTACTTTCCTTTGAGTATATTTCTATTACTCCTTTTCTTAAATTCTCATGAACTCAATGTCTTTGATATCCTTCTTAACAATGTTTGCATATGCAAGAGCTTTCCTTAATGATATTCTTTCCATTGCAGCATTCATCACATTGATGATGGAAAGAAAATACTTCTTATCTTGCTCTGCAATCTCAGAAGATACCTTTTCAAACTTTTGCACAGATAGAAATGATATATAACTTGGATGCAATAGTTTCAGTTCAAAAGCACCAAATAATGTAATCATATCCTCATCTCATTGTTCGAGATTTTGGACCAGTTTAAGCTCAAAAGTCTCAGAGTTATAGAACCATCTGAGAATTGGCTTTGACTTTTGATTACCATCAATCACCTTTAAAACAGGAGTTGTGAGTTTTTAAAAATACTTATCATAAAATTCTATCATGAAATATTCTTCTTCAGATTGTAATCCTTTCAGCTTTTTGTTCTTCTTTAAAGTAGCAAAGTACTCCTTGTCTTCTTGATCACATCTTGTTTGAAGAAAATTACTTGATCTATCCATTCATCTTCTCAATAATTCTCTCATCATCTTACCACGTTTAGAATCATATGGATTAATCAGAGGTAATCTGTTTAACTCTTTCAAGTCTTGCACTGGAAGTTTAATGATGCTTGAGTAAAAATGATATACATCACAAACTGCATTTACTCT
>BJCM01213937.1:0-10007 GCA_018326385.1 Flaveria bidentis
CCGGTCCAACACCCAAAAACTAAACACATCGGTATTAAATATCACTATATACGTGACTGTTTTGAAAAGAAATAATCAATGGTGTCAAAATTAATATGGATTTATAACGCGCCGACCTCTACACAAAAGCGTTTGACAAACCTCGGTTTTTATATCTTTTAGAGGTTAATGGCGTGAAAAAGAAAAGTGATGTGATTGAAGAACAATAGAGTTCTTAGTCCGACAAGTCTTTTCTTATTTTCTTATTTATTATTTATTTTTATTTTATTTTCCTGTCTTTTAAAATTAAAAAACACAAAAAGATTTTTGGTTTTAGAATTTTAGGGGGAGAATAGTTGAGTATTCAGCTTTTAAATTTAAAAAAACGAGGGGGAGGGCAGATAAGCTGAAAGCAAAGAAATCATATATGTGATTTTGATTCAAAATTTATGGAAAATGATAGTACACAGGGAACGAATTGTTTGGAACATCAAAAGGATTTAAATGTTCAAAATGCTATATTCAAATTACAAGTCTCAGAAGTCTAAGCAAAATTAAGGAAAAGTGATAGGACATTGGTATGCTACTGAGGTAACACAAAGAAAGTAGACCTAGGGGTTGCTAGTTCATTATATGATGTGTCGGTAGATTCAACACAATAAACGAGTATACTTCATTGGTGAATCAAATTCAAACTAATATGTTTAACTTGTTGTGGTCTCTCATCTTATCCCTGGTTAACACAATCAACACATTTCCAATAAGGGGTGACGAGCAAGATAAACGCCACAAATGTGTGCGGATGACCATAAAAATGAGCAAGGCACATGAAAAAATGTTAACCGCAATCAAGCTAATGACAAATGTTGTTGGTGCCTTATGGGCTAAAGAAAAAGTTCTTTAATAAGAAGATAGGATGTGTGCCTCTTTGCTGTGTGATGGCACTAACCTGAGGATAAGCATAACCTATATATTCTAGAATTCATTCTAGGAAAGCGTTGTGGTTGATAGGTCCGTTGAGCCCCACTGTATTCGGAGCTCCATCTTCGGACAAGAGATTAAGATTACTGAAGATGATCTGAGGCGAGTCTTAGATCTGGGTGAGGATGGAGCCTACCCAGTCAAGTTGCATCCCCTAATAGTTTGGGGATGCTTTATGAGGATCAAGTACGCCGGTGACATTAATGCTCGCGTGCTGAACAAGAGCAACATGTGCCCATAGTTCAAGTATTTGGCATATGTGATCCTCAAGTGCATAGTCTCCAAACATGGAGGATTTGATGCGATGTCTAACCAAATCCTGAATGCATATGTTGCACTAGTGCTGAACCACCCGTTCAGTTTCTCTCACATGTTTTTCTCCTACTTGATAGAGAACAAAGAAGATGATGAAGAGAGTGATCTTTATATTGTTCAAGAAGACAAGGAGGAAGAAGATGTTGTTTTGGATAGAGATGGGAATAATGCTATGCAAATGTGTGGTGGTATGGATGACAAAGACTCATAAGAAGCTAATGAGGGTATGATACTAAATGTACAAGACATTCATGCTTATTGACTTCAGAGGAAGATCTCCCAAGCTTATGAACAACAGATTGATTCACAACATAGCCAAAAGCTTGCTAAGAAGTACTAAAGATCCTAGAAGAATATGATGACCATGAAGTTGAAACTAAGCTCCTGGTGCATCTGTAGTTTGATAAATTCAGCCTGATTTGGTTTCAATATTAGAGCAATTGCATGCCACGAGAGCAACAACAAAAGAAAGTCAGAAGAACTTGGAGAAAAGCATAAGAGAATTTGCAAGGGATTGTTAGGAGGTCAGTGAGCTACACTCCAGATGAAGGAGAATTCATTCATGACCTGACTGACGAGCAGCTCGCTGAAATGTTTAGACTGAAGCCTTATGAGCTTGTTAAAGATGCTCCAGAAGTTGATGTGTTGAGTGATGATGAACTAAAAGATGTGGATGAGATAGAGATAGAGGATGTCACAGCTGATTACTATCAACAGTACACTGACCTTGAGGGGAACGTTATCCCCAACTTGGGTGAAACTTTTGGCACTGATACTTTTGATAAGCTGGAGGAGATGGAGAAAGAAAAAGAGAAAGATGAAAGTAAAGTCCAAGCTTCAGATGAAATTGTTGACTTAAAGAAATCTGAATGGGCAGCTTGTTTTGCTGAAATGAAAGTGTAAGGCCCTGTTCCCGGAGGCCTCACAGTTGATCATTCACAGCATTAAATACATTAAAAATTATAAATTTACAAGCTTAAGTGGCGGAATTATTTTAACAAAAGCCATTAATTTCATTAAAAACACTGTTGTTGAGCAATACACTATTGTTTAACCGAATACAAAAGGGTTGTTTAATTGCATTACAAAACAACAGCAATAACAAGTATGAATGGATGTCAGTCTTTCCCTGCCGAGTAGCTTCACCCTCGTGCCATCCTCAGCAATGTTTACCCGCCAACTGAAAATGTATAAAAGTCAGCGTTGCTGAGTGAGTTCTAGTTTTAAAAGTAATAAAATGTTTTCTGTAAGGTATACATATGAAAATACTCTTCCTGTGAAATTTCATCTCTTTATACGTGAGCACGCATTAACTATACAACCAGATTATGCTTCTTCTCTTTACTATATGCCTTGTTTATTATGTATTCTTTTATCTTTATCTTTCACTATCTATATGGACCAATGAGCAATACCCTAACTATATGCGCGGGGAAAACTGGTGATGGGCCCTCTGGTACCTCAATGGGCTCTTATTACTGTATACAAGGTTGGCCCAGTCACCTAGGGTACGCTGCAAAGGTCCGCCAATCTCAATTGACTGGCCCCGTGTGCATAATAGGGTAGCTAACCCGCATCACAGTTGAGCTAACGACAACATGGTGGTGCACCTCCTATATGCTTGCAAGACTTGTTAACATTTTATTTAAGTTCCACTTCTCTTCTTCATTGCTCTTTCGCTTTATTATTATTAGTAATACTTTACGTTACGATAATAAACACACCACATAAACTCATACACTAATAGTAATAATAATAATACGGAATAATCATAAAACAATCATAATCATGCATAAAACTAAGCATTAATAAGCCCTAGTCAAACCTTGGTCAAAACCGTAATAGCACAAACTCCCAAAAATTTCGTAATAAATTCTAAGTGTTAGGCGCACCAACACTATTTGGGCGCATGAGCCCTGTTTGGGCGCTTCTCCACAATGTAGGCGAATCAGCCACACTTAACCATTTTAACACTTAGGCGCATGAACCATTCAGGCGTATGGATACTATTGGGGCACATGAACACTTAGGTGCATGGGCCATTCGGTCGCATGGATACTATTGGGGCTCATGGCCCGACACCTAGTCGTCCGATTACAAATTCTAGGCGTATGAACCATTATTCAGGCGCATGAGTTACACTTAAACATTTCTAAGGCATTTCCAGGTGCATGAGCCTTATTTAGGCGCATGAACCTTCTGCTCAACATGTTTCTAGGATATTTTCAAACCCAAACATCAAGCCTATTTATTCTAAGCTTACCAAGGTCATTCTAAGCATGAGCAACATAATAACACCTAAGGAACATCATCAAACATGCATAATACATACGAGTATACATAGATAAACATTGTAAAATCGTTTAAATACATTTTCAGCCCCAAAGAGTTTAAAACAAGTAACACCAGGGTCTAAAAACTCACCTGGTGCAACTTTGGGTGTATCTTCCTTCTAACCCATATGCGAATGTGCTCTAACACCTAGAAACCCACTAATCACACACACACGAACACACACACAAACACATAAGCACATAACCGAGACAAAACCCATCATAAACACTTAAAAACTTTGAATTCTTACCTTGAATTCAACCTTCTTCTTCTTCCTCTTCAACCCAAAATTTTTCTACTCTCTCTCTCTAGAACCGAATGAAAAGTTGATGTGAAGAGAGGGTGGGTGGCCATGCCCACCTTTACACTAACTTTTTGTACTTTTGTCCCCTTTTTACATTCTTAACCCCTCAACTGGGTGTACAGAAAGCCTAACGCGCACCTCCAAAGCTAAATGACTAGACCAAACTTTACACAGTCAAGAGACATCAGAAAGTGCCACGCAAGATTATCGCGTGGGCATATTTTGAAGACTTGGAAGTCTATTCTATTAAAAAGAAGAAAGGGATTGAGTACTTCAGATATCCACATTATCTGAAGACTCTTCCTGGTTTTGAGCTCAACCGACTGGCATGCTTAGATCTTTTGTATGCCAACTCGAGAAAGATGTCGGGGTGGTTTTAGGCAACATTGAAGAAAGAATATCACACTAGGTGGGTAAACTTCAGACCTTAACAACCTAAGATGTTCATTCATATCTGAAGTTGATCCTATATCTGGAAGATTGAAGGTGGTGTTGAAGTGGAGTCCCCCATGCACAATGTCTAAGATTCCCTTACGGGATGTGCCTCAGGATTCACTCCACACTTCAAATGGTGATATTATGATTGGAGGATGGGGGAAGCGGTCATAGTTTTGAACAGATAAAGAAAGATTTAGACTATCAGTGTATTTGACCGAATGTGGCTTACTAACTTGTCGACTGAAGATGTTTACACTTTATACAAGTGGCCACTATTCTATGACACGCAAGACATTGTACAAGCTCTTCAATTCCAACACGTTATATGGCTCTGCTTCGCGTTTGAGATACACGCGGGAGTCACTAGAGAAGATAAGTACAAGAAGTTTCAAGAGAATATGAAGAATGTTAGACAATAGGCTAAACTAGGTCCATGGGGGAGTTTGTAGATACATGATGTTCCTAGTTTATGTGCTTAAATGTAAAAGTCTTTCATGTCTTACATATGTGTAATCTGATGTTGAAATGAAATATGATATATGCCTTGATGTTTATTTATCTTTTATTATTTCATATTATTCTTGTGTTAAGTATAAGTCATATGTATGAACTTCATATATAGGTTTGAGATTGCTGTACACAATTCTAAGTCAATAATGATTGGGAAATGTGTTCAACTTAGTCGGGTGATTATTCATGCTAATGGACCATACTTATGGACCATACACATGAATGAATCATAATAATGAACCAATCACACAACTGAACCAGGAGACTGGATCAGTTGTATGATTGAGGCATAAGATTGACTCAGTCGCACGACTGAATATTCAGTCGTGCATATGACTCAATCGCATGAGTCATTCTGACGAGTGAACCATGCTAATAGTTCATTCGGATGAATGGCAACTTCAAACCTATAAATATCACTTAATTTGTGAAAAAACAGAACACTTGGAGAGAGACTTCGAATATACATAAACCCTACCCGTCCAAATCATCCAGAACACCCAATCCAACTTCATAGTTCGTTCTTGATCGATTTCTACTCATTCTTAACGTTTGTTTCATCATTAGATCGATCGGGTTATCATTCTCACTGATTGAATCGCAAATCAAATAGGATTTCGCACTATTTGATTTGGTCTCTCACAGAATCTGTTAGTACCTTGTACGTATAGGGTCCTAACACCCTAGCTAAACATACTTTCCATGATTTCATCATAAAATTCATAATTACCTCTAATATAACTTATTTGGAGTGGTCAATATTTAAACCAGATTCGAAAAACTCGAAATGTAATTCGATTTGTGTCAAAATTTACTGATTTGAAAATCGATTTGATTTAAAGTCGAATTATTGAATTTAAAGCGATATTCCAATTTGAGCCTTATGATTTTCGAATTAAAAGTACACACACTTACACTCATTTATTGTATATATTAAATTGAAAATATTTATATAAAATTATAAATCAAAAGTTCAAAAATATATAATAAAAAATTTTAAATTCTAATTAATACTTTTTGTCTTATTTGGAACTTGAAATATATGTATGTTATACTTATATTTATATTTTTATTACTTGGGATTGGATTTTTTGAATAAATTAAAAAACATATTATTTGATTAAGTATTTCTTTACCAAATACTAATTGAATAATTTAAATTTCTGTAGAATACAAATCGAATTCAAATTATGTTTGAAAATTTTGAATTTGATCGATTTGAATACAACTTCGGCTTTTTGATTGCAAATCAAATTCAAATGACGTTTGGTAGTTTCAATATTCAAGTTAATTAATTTGATTAACTTGAATTTGATTTTATTCGATAAACACCCCTGCAACTACTTTTAAATATTATTTTTTATAAATTTATTCATATTTTGTGTCTCTGTAGTGATTGTGTGGAGATTCTGTCTATTCGATTTTTGAGTATGTAGTTTTCTATGAATAAAGTTGTATTGTTAACGCGACCTTTCTACAAAACTTTCTTGCGAGCGAGGGCTCTAGCGCCTAGAAGCCTAGTGGAGGACCGGTTATGGGTGGTCAATACAATCCTTTTCATGATCAGGAGAGTGTTTAGAGCAGTTAACAAATCTAATAGGGAACCGGGTTTATGTAAAGGATACCAAGAACACAAGAAAGTAATGAGACAGAACAAAAGAACAAGAACAAATAAATATAGTTTTCAAGAATGCTTTATATTGCTCTCAAGTTCTTTTACAAAAGAAATACAAGAACATGGGAAGTTTATACTACATCCTATAGCTGCCTATACTTTGAAAACAAGATGGAAACACTAATCTATACAACAAGATCAATTTACAGTCAAAAGGCAACTATTACATACCATAGCTCACATCCAAATACATTACAAAAAGGATAAAAAGTATAAAATAGAAAATTACTGACTCTCATCCTTAATCTACAGTTTCAAAAGCATGAATCTTTTCACCAACTTATATAAGTTAGTGAGTCTTCAGAGTTGCAGTGGAAAGTGGGTTAGCTTTATGCAAAATTTGATCAGGGAAAGCATGTCTTCTATGTCTTTGGAAGAAATTAGTGTTCACTTAATTGGCTTTGGAACACTTTTTCTTTGAAACTTCTAAAGATTTCATCTTTTGCTTCAGAAGATTTGGTCTTTGACTTTGGAAGATTCTACCTTGTACATAGTGGATGCATGCTGGAAGCTCTTTGGTTTCTTTCTTTGCATCGGCCTTTCTAATATAACCTTACAAACTCCCCCTAGGTTGATGCTATGATAACTATGAAGGTTATTCAGATATTGATAGTCCTCATTATGATTAAAACCATTCCCTTATTCATTGATTAGTCAGCATCCATCGGACTCTCATAATACCTTCTCATGTCATGGAGATCATGTAGAAGAAGATCAAGCATTTCTTTCCAGACATAGACATTTTGACCTCCTTGATCTCTTATGATATACCATTTGTCTAGATTTGCAAAAAATCTCCAGGACATGACAGGTCTTCCAGCTACAAGAGGTTATGCTTGAGTGGGAGTTGGTTAAGCAGCCTCTTCTTGCACTTATTCAGGATGCTTTGACTCATCTTGAAGTATGAAGGTGGACTCTTTTTAGTTCCAAAGCATCTGTCTCAAGGATTTCTTGAACTTGGGAGAGGGTAGGGCATGCTTATACAGTCTTTTCTGTCTTCTTTCTTCATTAGCCTTGAGGAGCAACTTTGCAGCCTCTACCTCCTTCCTCTTATTTAATAGCTCCATATATTCCAATTCATTTAGTTCTTCCAAAGGAAGAGAGATAAATTCATCCACTTTATAGTTCTTAGTCTTCAAGTAGTTTATCATGTTTGGCCTCAACTCATCATTTTGAGTGTTTGGCTTAGGGGAAACCCTAATAGCAGCTTCCATGATGACTAGGACCCACTACAACCCTCTCCCCTTAGCTTCCTTTTCTTCTCTCTTTCTCATCCTCCTTAATCTCCTCAGGAGTCAGTTTGCCTTTCCTTTTGTCACTCACAGGCCTTGGTGACTCATGGTGGAGAGAGCTTTGACTTTCATTGCCTGGTGTAGTAGTCAAGCTCTGGCTAGAGAGAGGTTGTGAAGCACCTTCACCAGCTAGTCCCTTATTAAGGGTAGAGGATGTTAAAGTAGTTCCTAGGAAAAGGTTTGTAGGGTCTGTTACTAGCCCTTCAGTCAAGATTTTCCCTTCAAAGCTAATCTTAGGATCCATCCCAATATCCAGTTGATCATTGACATTACCTGTTAGCCTTTGTCTTCTTCCTTGTCTGAAGTATTCAGTAATCCTGTCTTCAATCCTCTCAGCCAGTCTATCAGCTCTAACATTTTTGGGACATGGGTTGTTTTTACCCATCAGAAGCCCACAACAGGCTTTCTCATCATCTTAAAGATGCCACGCTTCATCTATCCTAATTTTAGAATCTTACCTGTTCCCTTCAACTGTGAGCACAGTTCACAGTTAAGAATGTGTTGGGCATATCTAGGGAACATTTTGTGTTCTAAGGAGTCCAAGTTAGCAAGTAAATTAGTACACACAAATTGTGAGTACTTAAACTTCACCCCTGAACCATCCCATGACTATGAAGGAGAGATCCTTAAGAATCTAGTCCCATCCTACACGCTTGTTAGATAAGCTATGAATGACCTCATAGAGGAGGTAATTCCATTGAGAAGAGACAAGTCACCTTCTACATCATCCAGTTAAAGCTTAGTGTTTATTTATGCTGGAGTGATAAAGATTGTCCTTCCCTGCATTATGGCAGACAATGCCTTCCCCTATCTATGGTGACCTCTTTGTAGGTCCTCCAAAAATCCAATAATTGATCCTCATAGAGTGGGGGATCTATGGTGAGGAAGGTGAAATAGTTAGATAGAGTAAGAAACTTGTATTCCTCTGGGAAACCTAGATTTTTCTTAGAGTCCAACAGGGCAACTTGATTATGTTGCATGTGGAGGTGCATGCAGAAAACAGGCTAGTTTCGTTAGTCAGGGTTGGCCATTTGAGGTAACTTTGGTGTGAAGGAAGATAAGGACAAGGACGGTTTGTGGGTGAATTTAGGTTAGAGAATTTGCATATCAAGAAAATAGTGAAAGAGAAGGGAATCGTTGAGTATATATATATATGAAATGGATTTGACACAAAGTAAATGCAAAAAGGATAAACTTGGAAATCCAAATGTCGGTCCCACCTCTGAAAAAGGTGCCCAAATAGCTAGTTTTCTTGGAAGTCAAAAACTTCCGAAGGTATTTTGTCTACGGAATTTTTATAAGAACTTTTGAAACCAATTTTGACTTCGGAAAATATTCCTTAGCTTTATAAAAATTTGTTTTAGAAGAAAATTTACTTAAAGTATTTTCTCTTCTAAGACATATTTAGTTTCAAAAGAGATTTAAACCTTGGAAGTTTTATTCTCAATGAAATAAATCTTTAGAGTCTTAATTGCTTTCGGAAGAAATTGTTCTTTAGACACATATAAGTACTTGAAGAATATTTTTGGTTCAGAAGATTGCAGGATCATTGAAGGGGGTCAGTTACAACACAACAACACAAGGAGGAGATTAACTAAACTTTAATCAAACAGTAAACTGGACTAACCAAACTTTAACGATCCTAAGAACAAAGGTTCCAAACATTCTGCCTTTTGAATTGAAGCAGCTCTTGTTGCATAACTTTAACCTAAATTCCATCCTTTAGAGCTTCATCAACTTTCTTTGGCTCTATCTGGGATAAGAAACAAGAGTGAAGACAAACATTTGCTTCATGGGTTTGTCCTCTTGTCCTTACCCGTGTGACAACATCTCCAATGATGTTTGTGGTTGGGTGAGACTTGTGGATCCTAAGCTGAGGGATCACAACAAGTTGTTAAGAAAGATCTAAATTAGAGAAAATTAGATCTGACATAGATGTTTCTCCCACCACATCAGCATAATTTTCAAGTGAAACTTGATCCAAGCAGTGTGTGACATCATTGATGTTCTCATCTATGGTGTGGTTAGTGCCATCAAGAAATTCTTGGTCACTGTTACCACCACTATTGTAGTCTTCCACAGGTATTCTTATATGGTTGTGGAACCTCTAAGCTAGAATTTGAAGGCATACCAGATGTATCAGTTGAGTTTGTCATTGTTGTGCTGATAGAAACCTCAT
>BJCM01213938.1:0-13886 GCA_018326385.1 Flaveria bidentis
TATATAACACATACACTCTTTTATTATTTGATGTTATTCAACTAATTTAAACAACATTACAAATAATATCCATGAACAAATTATCCTTATAAGTTGTTCTTTCTCACACACAATCTATTTAGAAAACTCATTTTCTAAAATGGTGTATTTATTTAATTGCATGATCATATCATCAATTAAATATTAATTGGTGTTTGCTAAGCTTGTTATTGGGTATGACCTGACTTGGATCATAACGTACTAACCATATCAATATTCTATGTGTCTTGAGCATAAAGAATCCAACAGTCTTAAAGGTGTTGGTGTTATGAGCTCATCAGGCTGAGCATGAGGAACCTCAACACTAATAATTAATGAGATGGGATCAGCTTGCTCCTCAGGGGAAGTGGGAGCTCTACTGTCCACTTCCTCTTGTATGGGTGGTGATATAGGGGCCTGTTAAGCTAAGTAGTTTGTGCAAGGGTTTGTTTGGTTTTTCGGAGGTGATGGTTATTTGTGGCTTTGTGCGTTGTTGAGAAGTAGAAGTTGTGGGTTCAACACTAGCTGGTGTTGTTAGGTTGTCACCTTTAGCAATGAGCTCTAACATTTTTAGGACAAGGGCTGTTTCTACCTCTAAGAAGCCTACAATTAGCTTTGTCATTGTTTTAAAGATGTTAGGCTTCATCTGTCCTAATTTTAGAATACTACCTGTTCCCCTCAACCTTGATCCCAGTTCACTATTGAGAATGTGCTAGACATATCTACGAAACATATAATATTCTAAGGAGTCCAAGTTTGCATGTAAATTAGTATATACAAATTATGAATTCCTGAACTTGACCCCTTGAATCATCCCACAGACTATAAAGGAAAGGTCCTCAAGAATCTGGTCCCATCCGTCATGCTCTAGTTAGATAAACTATGGATGACCACATGGATGAGGTACTTCCATTGAGAGGATACCATTCTTTCCAGAAGGTTCTGACTGAGAAGTCCCCTTCATAGCCTATTTCTTCAAAAGGACTGGTTGATCATAGATTTGGGAAAGGACAAATCGCCTTCTACATAAGCCAACCAGAGATGACTGTTTATGGAGGCTGGAGTGATGAAGATTGTCCTGCCACGCATTATGGAAAATAGTGTCTTCTCCCCATCCATGGTGAGCTCTAGGCAGGTCCTCCAAAACTTCAATAGTTGATCCTAATAGAGTGGAGGATCTATGGTGAGGGAGGTGAAATAGTTTGATAGGGTAAGAAAGTGGCATACCTCTGAGAAACGTTGATCTTTCTCAAAGTTCAACAGAGCAACTTGATTATGTTGCATGTCAAGGTGCATGGAGAAATTGGGTTATTTTCTATGGTCAGGGTTTGGCATTTTGAGGTAGATTTGTTGTGAAGGAAGATAAGAACAATGTCGATTTGTGGATGAATTTAGGTTAGAGTATTTGAGGATGAAGACGATAGTGAAAGAGGTGGAACCATTAAGTGTAAATATATGAAATGGATTTGAGACAAAGTTAATGCAAAAGGATAAACTTTGAAATCCGAATGTCGATCCCACCTCTAAAAAAGGTGCGTAAAAAGGTAGTTTTCTAGGAAGTCAAAAATCTTTTGAAGGTATTTAGTCTTCGGAAAATTTATAAAAACTTGTGAAGCCAATTTTGACTTCAGAAGATATTCCTGAGCTTTATGGAAGTTTACTTCGGAAGAAAAAATAATACTTAGAGTATCTTCTCTTCTAAGACATATTTGGTTTCAGAATAGATTAAAACTAGGAAGTTTTATTCTTAAGGGAATAAATCTTTCAAGACTTAATTTCTTTGGGAAGAAAATTGTTCTTTAAACATATATAGGTACTTAAAAGCATATTTTTGCTTCGAAAGATATACCAAATATCTTCCGAATGTACATTTACTATAAGTAGTTATCTAATTTGAAGACTTAATATTCTTACGAAGACATCCATGTCTTCTGAAAGAAAATATGTTTATTATCATTTGAAAAAAATGTCTTTCAAAGTAAACTGGGATTATGTTGGTGATAGTTTAGATAACATAGGACATTCATGTTTTAGAAATAGTCTTGAATTAAGTTTTAAGAAAATCTACTCAAAGTAAATCATCCCAATAACTGATACAAGATACGTAAATTTCTTTTAATCAAAAGCCTTTATGAACATATCAGCTTATTGTTCATTTGTGTTAAATTAAACTAGTTTTATCAATCCTCTTTCAAAATAATATCTGGTTAGATGATAGCTGATGTTGATGTGTTTTGTCCTTGAGTGTTGCTTATGATTCTTTCTAATAGAGATAACACTGTTGTTGTCTATGTGGATCGGAGTCTACTTGAAGTTGAATACATAGTCCAGCATCTAATTCTGAAACCAAAGTACTTGAGCACAAAAGCTAGCTGCAAAAGTGTATTTAGCTTCAGCAGTTATTACAAATACACATGATTGTTTTTTGCATTTCCATGAGACTAACCTTCCACCAAGGAATTAAAAACCCCCAGATGTAAACTTTGCAGTCATGTTGCAGCGACCATAGTAACTATCTATATAGGCATACAAATTGAAGTCAAAATTCTTTGGATGCCAAAGGCCTAGCTTAGGAGCACCTTTGAGATATATAAAAATCCTTTTGACAACAACCAGGTGTGACATATTGGGGTTGGCTTGATATCTTGCACAGATACATGTAACAAACATGATATCAAGCCTATTGGTTGTGAGGTACATAACAAACCTGATCATAGTCCTGTAAAGATGTTCATCTACACACTTCCCCTCAAGATCAGGTCCAAGGGAGTGGTTTTTGGCTATGGGTGTCTTTGCAACCTTACATTCAGTCATGTGAAATCTTGTTGTACATACTTTGACTAACTTATGAAGATGTCTTTTTCAACTTGCTTCACTTGAATTCCTAGAAAGAAATTGAGTTCCCCCATGGCACTCATTTCAAATTTATTCTTTATCAGCCTCTCAAGTCTTTGTAGAGCTTTGGATTAGTTGACTCAAAGATAATGTCATCTACATACACTTGAACCAACATTAAGTCATTCCCTATTCCTTTGATGAAGATTGTCCCACCTATAGTACCTGTTGGATCAAGAAGAAGGCTGGTGCAACCAAACCCAAATCACTTAGATAATTTTGGTGCTACATGAAAAGGCTTCTGAAGCTTAGCATGGAACTTCTGAAGGTTGTAGAGTTCTTCCGAAGACAAAGTGAAAGATCAACTTCCGAAGACAGAACTCTACTTTCGAAGTCAAGAGCATGCTTCCGAAGATCTAGTCTTAAGAGAACAATCAGAAGACTACTTCCCAAGTATGAAGAAAAGAAGAAGTCTCCAAGCCTCGGAAGAAGTAGCTTCTTCCGAAGTATAAGTGGCTTCGGAAGTACTTGTTCTTCCAAAGCCATTTAACCTTCGGAAGTCACTGCTATGAACCAGTGGACACAAGTATGGTCTCTGATATTCCGCTGCAGACCTCTGATACTGCATGGCTTCTTCCTAAAGAGCCATGTAGTTGACCATACTTTATTCCACTATTCACCTTTTATGATAGTACATGTTACCAACTTTAGTTGGTGACAAAAGGTAAGTCAGGGACATTACCTGACTACCATATCTTAAATAAGACTTTATCTGAGATACCTTAAACTATAGTCTTGTAGTATAGGCTTTAGTTATAGGATCCTAGCTGGTATCAAAGTATATTCGGTTGTAGGTAGTATTATATATATGTTCTCATTGTAACTCATTCCACACTACTTGTAAGAGTCTTTTAATATTTGAGTTGAGAAGCAATATATAAAAGTACCTCGAAAATTACTTCGTGTGTTCCTTATTACTTACTATATTGTGATCAACTCTTATTGACTCTATCTTTATCTGAGTGTTGTTCAAAGTGAGTTTGAGAGAAAAACTAAGTGTTAAGTGACCTTAACCAATCTTGTTGTACCCCTCTTGTAGCCATGCTAATAAAGATACTAAGATAATGTCTCATACCACTTCCTTGGAGCTTGGTGTAGCCCATAGAGAGCTTTATCAAGGTTACATACATAATCAGAATGATCTGGGTCTGCAAAGCCAGGTGGTTGTTTGACATACACCTCTTCATCAATCACCCCATATAAGAAAGAATAGTTGAGGTAGACCTTGAAGTCCTTAGATGCAGCAAAAGCCAGGAATATCCTAACAGCTTCAAATCTTTCCACAAGAGTAAAAACATTTTTGTAGTCAATGCATTCTTCTTGTGTGTACCCTTGAACAACTAGTCTAACCTAGTTCTTGATGACAAGTCCTTTATCACCCTTCTTTTTCATAAAAACCCACTTGGTTCTTATAGGAGTCTTCCCTTGAGGAAGAGGACATAGGTTCCAAACCTTTTGCCTTTTGAATTGAAGTAGCTTCTCTTGCATTGCTTCAACCCAACTTTCATCCTTCATAGCCTTATCAACTTTCTTTGGCTCTATCTATGACAAGAAACAAGAGTACAGACAAACATTTTTGTCATGGGTTTCTCCTTTTGTTCTCACCCCTTTGTCAACATCTCCAATGATGTTTATGGTTGGGTGTGACTTGTGGTCCTAAGTTAAGGGATCACAACAAGTTAATTGGATAGATCTAAATTTGTGAAGTTTAATTCTGGCAATGAGGTGTGCAAGATCATTTTTTGTCACTTAACACTAGAATTTATCTCAAGCTGACTTATGCTACACTCGGATCAGATGAAACAGAGTCTCTTCTAAGAATTGATAATAATATAATAAGTAGCAAAGAACACAAAGAAATAATTTTCAAGGTACTTGTATATATTACTTCTCAACTCAAAGTATTACAAGACTCTTACAAGTATATTACATGAGTTAGAATGAGAAACTATATATACTACTACCTACAGTTGGATATACTTTGATACCAGCTAGAAACCTATGACTGGAGCATATACTACAATGCTAAAGTTAAGGTATCTTAGATTAAGTATTATCTAAGATATGGTAGTCATGACATAAACATGACTTACCTTTTTGTCACCAACTAAAGTTGGCAACTGTACTAACTAATAAAGGTGAACAGTGAAATAAGTATGGTCAACTACATGGCTTTTGAGAAAATGCCATGCAGTATCTCAGAGGTCTGCATCGGAGTGCCAGAGACACCATACTTATGTCCACTGATTCATAGTAGTGTCTTCCGAATGTTAGTTGGCTTCGGAAGAACAAGTTCTTCCGAAGCCACTTATACTTCGGAAGAGGCTACCTCTTCCGAGGCTTGAGGACTTCTTTTTTCTTCATACGTCGAAAGTTATCTTCTTATCTTTTCTTTTAAGTCTTTATCTTCGGAAGTGAATACTTTATCTTCGGAAATAGAGTTTATCTTTAGAAGTTGATCTTGCACTTTGTCTTCGGAAGAACTCTTTATCTTTTCTTCTAAGTCTTTATCTTCGGAAGTGAATAATTAGTTGTACCAAAATAATCCAAGTTATTTGGTTTTGGTTGCACCAGCCTTCTTCTTGATCCAACAACCTCCCCCTAGGCTGATGCTACCAAAACCTCACTTGCTCCTGCTTCTCAAAACTTTCAGCACTAGGGAAAGCATATATTTTTCTATTTCTTTGTTCTTCCTGGAAGTGGTGCTGAGAAGTTTGTACAAATCATTCGTGGACAGGAGATCCAGTATGTCACTATGAATGATATGCACCCTCTGTTATCATGTGGAGCTAGTTCTTGAAGAGAGAAACCTCTGGAGGTTAGGAAAGATATCCCAATTTGAAGTCTACCTTTTCTTTTGAGCTTTTCAATCCTCTCCTCCTCCTGAAGCTCTTCCGTAGTCATATTCTTCTTTCCTTTATCATCTTTGGAAGTGTTTGACTTTGATAGTTCTTGGATGGAGGATTCAGATTGAGATAGAGATAGTGAGGTTGTCTGAGCTAGGAGTCAGTTGAGAAACTCCTCGCTATTCACCTTAGATGCTAGCTCTAGAATTGCATCTGTGATGATTAGATCCCCGGACAAAGAGAACAGTCCTTCTGCAGCTTTTATCTCAGATTCGGAAGTTTGAGGGAGTGCATTATCTGCCCCAACTGTTTCAGTTGCTGGGCCATCAATACTCATTTCCCCTTTGAAGTGAATCTCAGGTTCCATTTGGACCTTAGGTTGACTAACTTCTTTCACAGTGGTAGAAGATGCACTTAACCTCTGAAGCTCTTCAGCTCCAAAGTACATCATAGCCGCATCAGGGCTAGGCTGATCTAGAGAAGATCTCAATAGAAACTTGGAAAAGAGCCTATAGAGATCTCTAAGCATCCTTAGGTCTATTTGTAGGACAACTTGGGAGGGCTCAGGAAAGATAGTTGCAATGTGAGCCGAATATCTGGAAGTTAAAGCTTGGCTCTATGGTTCCTTAGTTGTTTGTCTCTAAACACTCTCCCCCTTTTTGGTAGCATCATCTTTAGAGCTAGATGAGCTAGAGGAAGAGGGCAAGGAGACCTGAATTGGTATATGCCTAACAAATCTCTCAATCTGTTTCTCAGCTGGTTGAGCCTTGAAACTTTCAATCTCAAGTTGCTGAGTGGCAGACCTATCCTCTAAAGTCGTAACCTTAGATTCGAGGTTTAAGACTTTAGACAGTAAGTCTTTAATGGTTATTGGAAGTCTTCCCTCATCTTCTATTGAAGAATCATGGGGAGATGAGGTAACATACCTAGTATGTTCATCCTCACCACCAGATGTGGTTTCTTGGAACCCTGGTTTCCCTTACTTAATGGTGTCTCTTTCGGAATCATCAGAAGGCATGGTTGTTGTAGATTCATTATCAGAGATGTTACCACTGTCCTGAAGATCCATTGAGGCACCTTCAGTAGTGGAAGCAGAATCTACATAAGTCCCCTCCACAATAGTGGGACTCA
The DNA here is from genome assembly GCA_018326385.1 of Flaveria bidentis. Classification (NCBI taxonomy): domain Eukaryota; kingdom Viridiplantae; phylum Streptophyta; class Magnoliopsida; order Asterales; family Asteraceae; genus Flaveria; species Flaveria bidentis. The sequence continues at coordinate 6,891 of BJCM01213938.1, forward strand.
CCTTAGTAAAGGCTTGTTGATGGGGGCTAGAGATAAGAGGTCTTTCTAGGCTATGTTGATCCTTGAGAGAGTGATGTGGATCAACTTCACTGCCATGAAGGGACGTAATCTCTTCATCAATTCTGAATAGGAGGTCAGTGAAGGATATAGAAGTTAAACCTAGTAGCCTGGGACCTTAGTCAATGTCTAAAGGCATTGAGCCTATGGTGGGGTTGTCCCTTTATGGCTATTCAGAGGTGTATAAAGACTCACCCTAAGGGTTTCAGCTAGGGTTTCAGCTTGGGTTTCAGCTTGGGTTTCAAGCTCATGGTTTTGAGACTAAGGAGACTCAAAACCCATATTATGGTCAATTGTAAAGGATGGTGTGACCTCAGACTAAGTGGGAGCCCATTGTTCCACCCTAGTCCTTTTGATTGAACAAGAGGAGCTTGTTCAATCAAAGAATATTTAACAAGGTTTCGTTTGGGGTGTCTTTGATATGTGATAGTAATAGGGTGAGAAGGTAGATTTGACAATATGAGGATAGTTGCTGGTGTGGGTTCATCACTTGTGGGGTCAATAGGGATGTTACCAGGAGCCATTGGCTTAGTCATACTTGGAAGTAGAGCAGTATGTCTTCTGGTGAAATTGGTGGACACTTTCTTTAAAGTCTTGAAGATGGTCGGCCTTATTTGAGGGACAGTTAGAGCAGTTGCACAGACAAGCTGACTCTGGTAAAGCTCACAGTTGATTATATGTTAAAGAAACCTGGGATACATGAAGAATGTTTTCCGCTAGAGGTTTCCCATCATATTGGTCAGCACAAACATTGAGTAGTTAAAGCGAAGGCTTCTCACCATTCCATAAACTAGGCACCCTAGTTCATTTGGGATTAGATTTGTTGGATAAGCAATGAAGAACGACATGTAGCAGAAACTTCCAGTTGTAAGAAAAATTGAACTTGTAGACTATAGGCTTGCTAACATCTCCACCATATCCCATTTGGATGTAGGTGTTGTCCAAATTTGTTATGGGGAACTCTGTAGGGGCGCCCTCATCATGAAGCTCGAGATGCTCCCTGATGAGTTGTTCGGAAATGACCAACTCCTTGCCACAAATGCTTGATCTTATTACACGAACCCCATTTAGGGTTTCAATCTGACCATTGGCCCAAAATTTAACCATATGATTTGAGTAAACGATAGGGTTAACAATCAGAGCAGTGTAATAAGATGATTGGGTAAGAAAGGAAATGATATCAGAGAAGTCAACATCTCTTGAAGAATCAAGAAGTGTTACTTGGTTATGCTGAGGGTTAAGTGCCATTTGAGAAAGTTGTAGGAAGATGAGTTCGGACTTGGGTAAATTGGAGATGAAGGAAGCTTTTAGGGCAGTAAAATTTGGTAAGAAGATGAAAGTGAGTACTTAGGATTATTTAAATGGGTGAAATGGCGGTTTAGGGGGTTAGGATAAGATGATGTGATGTTTTAGTGGATGATGTGATAGGGGCGGTAAGGTTTAGCTCATTTAAATAATCTAACATCACTAACGAAATCTTTACTTTTTACAGAGCGGGGCCCAAAAGATTTCCGTTACACAGTATAGCCTTTCTTCCGAGCATAAAGCATTTCCAAAGGTAATTGTCTTCCAAAGGCAATTTTTACTTCCGAAGGTAAAGTGCTTATTTCCAAGAGTAAAGATTGCTTTCCGAACGGAAAGTTTTATAAGCTTCGGAAGTAGATCTGATATGTAATCAATCGCTTCTAAGACTAAAAACTCTTCCAAGAAGGAAATTATCCTAAGAGGAATTTGCTTTGGGAGATATGTGAAACATCTTCCGAGAGTTAATTCCTCTTTGGAAGAATTTATATTTAGTGAAAATTTCAGAGAGAGACCTTTTGTAACAGGGCTTAGATTGTTTTGACACAAGACTTTACGTATTTTAAAAAGGTTTTCAAAAGAGATATACTAATCAATGTTTATCATCCCAATTGCTATAATAAGATACTTAAATCATTGTTCATCAAAAGCTTTGGTGAACAACTCATCATATTGTTCATTTGAGTCAACTTTGACTAGCTTAATTAGATTTTTCTCATGAATATCTCTAATGAAATGTTACATGATATCAATATGCTTTGTCTCTGAGTGCTTCACAGGATTTTCAGTGATTGAGATAGCACTGTTGTTGTCAATGTGGATAGGAGTTCTCATGAAGTTGAACCCATAGTCTATCATCTGGTTCTAAATCCATAGCAGCTGAGCACAACAACTTGCAGCAACAATGTATTCTGCTTCAAAGTTGACTAAAATGAACAATATGTTGATTTGTTCACAAAAGCATTTGACGAACAAAGACTTATATATCTGATTACAACTATTGGAATGATAAACATTGAGTAGCTTATCTCCTATGAAAAACCTTTTAATATGTGTTTTGTCTTTGTCATACAATCTAAGCCTAGTTACAAAAGGTAATTCTTCCAAAATTTGCTAAGTACGAGTTCTTCTAAAGAGAAACTTTCACTCCGAAGATATTTTTACTTATCTTCCGAAGGAAACTTTTTCTAAGCTTGTATTATCTTCGGAAAAAATTTTAAGCCTCGGAAGAACATTCAGAGTGTTATCAAATCTATTTCCGAAGTGATAAAACTTTTCATACAAAAGACCTTCTTACTCTCGGAAATAAGATTGTCTTACCTTAAGAATTAAATTTGACTCCAGAAGATACTTCACTCGAAAGACTCATACTCTCGTAAGAAAGCTTTATTGTGTAACGTAAATCTTTGGGCCCCACTCTATAAAAAGGTAAAGATTTTCTTACTAATGTCGGACTATTTAAATGACTTATCCTTACCGCCCCCGTCAAATCATACCCCAAACTATCATTTCACCTTATCCATCCACCATTTTACCCTATTTAAATACTTCCAACTTATGTCCTTAATCTTTTTACTCATTTGCAATCCCTAAGTGTTCTTCATCTTAACTCTTACTCCTAAATTACCTTACTCTTCTCTAACTTTTCCACAATGACTCTAAACCCTCAGCACAACCAAGTCATGCTCCTTGACCTTTCAAAGGATACAGACTACTCTAAAATCATCCAATTTTTGATCTAGTCTACCTACTACATAGCCCTCACTGTTAACCCCACTGTATATTCCAACCATATAGCTAAACTTTGGGTGAATGGTCAGATTGATACTCTAAACAAAGTTAGGGTTATCATGTCAAGAATATGTGGCCAAGAGTTGGTCATATCTTAACAGACCATCAGGGGGCAGTAGAGCTTAATGATGAGAGTTCTCCTACAGAATTCCCCAAATCAGATTTGGAAGACACCGATACCCAATTAGGGTATGGTGGAGATGAAGCAGGTCCACAGTCTACAAGTTCACTTATCTTACAACTGGAAGTTCCTACTTCACATTGTTCTTCATTGTACAACAAACAAATCCAAGGGATATGATCAAATTCCTTAAGATTTAGGATGCCTCATTCACGACTTGGTAAAGGGCCTCAAGTTCAACTATTCAAGGTTGTGTTGAATAACCTCAGAGGCAATCTTCAAAGGGAGACATTCTATATGTATCCTAGGTTTATTCAACATATAATCAACTGTGACCTGGATCACAATAAGCTTTGCAACTACTCTGTCTATCCCTCCCATGAGGTTGGGCATATTCAAGGTTCTGAAAAGGGTGTCCACCAACTTCACCGCAAGATATACCGCACTTCTTCCAGGTATAATTGAGCCAACAGCTCCGAGTGACATCCATGTACACCCCACAAGTGATGAACCCCACAAGTCCCCCCTGTTCAACCCAAAAAGGCTAGAGTGGAAAAATGGGCTCCCACTCAGTCTGAGGTCCAACCATCCTTCTCACTTGACCTTGATATGGGTATTGAGTCTCCTCAGTCTCTATCCCATAAGCCCGAAACCCAAACTGAAAGCCCTTTGGGTGAGTCACTGTACTCTCCTAAGCAACCAAAACGGGACACCCAAATCATAGGCTTTATGCCTCTAAACATTGATCAATGCCCCGGGTTATTAGGCATAACCCCCATATCCTTTAGTGACCTACTTACCGGAACTGATGAAGATTTCATGTTCCTCAAAGGCCATGATGTTGATCTACAACACCCATCCAAAGATCAACTGAGTCTAGAGACATATCTGACTTCTAGCCCCCATCAGCAAAGCCAAACTGAGGTGAGTCCACTGATGTGGAAAGGACTCATGTAGATTCAGCTGCTACTATTAAGAGTGTCTCTTTGGACTCTTAGGATAGTGGTACCATTTCTAAGACTGAATCTACAGCAACTCTGCCTATTGATGACTCTGAAAGAGACATCACCTCGCAGAGGAAACCAGGGTGCCAAAAAACCATATCTGGTGGTGAGGATGATCATACACGATATGTTATCTCATCACCCCATGATTCTTCTAAAGAAGATGATGAAAGTATGCAACTCATAATAAGAGACCTACTTTCTAAAGTTTCAAACCTTGAATTAAAGGTTAAGACTTTAGAGGATAGGTCTGCCACTCAGCAACTTGAGATTGAAATATCAAGGCTCAACTAACTGAGACACAGATTGAGAGAACTATTAGGCATGTACCAGATCAAGTCTCTCTAACTTCTTCCTCTAGCTTACCAAAAAGGGGGGAGAATGTTCAGAGTAAAACACATGTGGACAAAAGCTTGGCTCTTTCAACACTATCTTCAAGATACCTTGCCATTGAGCTTAGTCGTGTGTTAGGTCATGCGGTTGAGTCAATCATGCAACTGAACTCATATGCCTGATTCATTCGTGCGATTGAGTAATACGCCCAGCTCAATCGTGCGATTGAAGTTCATCAGCACATTCATTCTTATAACCCTTTGTTCGACACTTTAAATTCAATTCTTTGTCAAAACTTGATTTTAACGTTGTGTATTGACTCATTTGACTCGCAAACACTCAAAATAACACCTAATGTTCTTTAAATCAACGATTATGTCCATTTAAGTAGTTTTTTTTTTTGAAGAGTTTGTCTAAGTTCTTGTTTTGAAATATTTTGGTCATTAGGGCTTGATTACATGGGACATTGAAGTCGATTTTCGTCTCACATTACCTGTATACGCAGAAAGTAAACGTTAGAATCACTATCACTATGCTAAATCAATCAAACAAGATTTGGTTAGAGTCTTGGTACTTTCGGGCGACTAAGGGCAATTGAAGGGTGATGAGAACATGCGACCGACTCCCTGCTATTTATGCTAAGTTTAACATTCAGTCATGCGAATGGGCCCAGTCGCATGCTTCATTCGTGCGACTGGGGTTCATTCGTGGGACTAGGGTTCATTCGTGCGACTGGCTCATACGTATGGTTCAATCGTGCGATTGGCTCATACTTGTGACCCAATCGTGCGATTGGTCCATACTTATTGTCCAGTCGCGCGATTGGCCCATACTTATGAGTTTGACCTCGTACACTTTCAAACATACACGTGTAACTCTTGATAAAACGATATGACCGATGATCATCTCAGACATGGCCTTTTTAAAATGGCAAACTGTTTGACCACCTCAGACGTGATCCTTTTACTTTCAAAACCTGATTGGTCACCTCAGAAGTGACCACTTTTAGTGAGTGATTCACAGATTCAATACAGATGTATAGTCTGACTTTTACCTAATAGATAACTAAAAGGTAAATAAAACAACTTGAAATTTAAAATGAAACAAGTTATTTTTGTATTTTTGATCGTAGATGGATTTAAACCTGTTAGAGTACTTCTAACCGATTTTACTTCTTGGACAGCACAGCTTCAAGTTAATTTGATCATAACTGGAACGATTCATTATGGAATCATACAGGTATATTAGAATCATTTGGGAAATTTTGATAAACCATTTTGATGCTAGATTTTTATTTTGACCAAGATTCAATAGCAATTTTAGGAGATCATACTAGAGCTATAAGATGCACACAATGATTTTGACTTTCAAAAACTGCAGCTTATGATGATTGTCACTATACTTGTCCTCTTAAATCCATACATAGATTTTTGACACACATTGGTGATGAGTTAATGTTTAATTGTAAGGCCCCGTTTCCGGGACGCTTACAGCTGGTCAACCATTGCACATAAAACATACATTTACAGTTATTTTAAACAAACATTCGCAGCAGAAACATTCAAAAATGGCATTTCATTTCATCATAAAAACTTTTGCAAAATAATGCATCGTTTGTCGGTTATAAAATTTCATTGTTGTATTACATCACAAAAGCTTTATATAAATGCATTCAATCCAAAAGAGCTGAGCAGCTGCCTCGTGCCATCCTCAGCAACATTACCTGCCAACTGGAAACACATAAAAGTCAGTGTTGCTGAGTGAGTTCTAGTTTTATAACAAAACATACTTTTCATTTGTAAAACCATTTTTCCTCTTAAAATCATATCATACTTTACATTCATTCGTGATCATACATCATACGTACATATAGATAATATCATTATTATCTTTGTCATTCTTTCATTAATACTTTCATTCATTCATCATTTCATTCATTACTTTCATCATCACCATGAACTTTACCCTTCATGCTCTTGATACTATGCCTAAGCCTATAAAAGACTTCATCGGTGGTGCCCAACACCAAGTGGTCACAGTACCTAAGGTAAAGTTCAGGTATACCATTGTCATATGCAATGCCCTTCATGCTCATGATGCTGGACCTAAGCCTTTAAAAGACCTTCATCGGTGGTGCCCAACACCAGGTGGTCATAGTACCTAAGACACGTAACAATGGTTCATCCATATGGTCAATCACAAAGAAAGACCCTAATGTGCATCTTCCCGGGGTAGCGAACCCGCACACCATTGGGCTAACACCTTTTAATGGTGTGTCCCGACATACAATGCTTGCAAGACTTTCTTACATTCATTCATTCATTAATGCATGCATTCATCATCATGTTCCTCTTTCATTATCTTTCACTTTACGTTACATAATACATT
>BJCM01213940.1:0-19710 GCA_018326385.1 Flaveria bidentis
TCTATGTTCGACAGAACTTCAAAAACACTCAACCGAAAGCTCTGATACCAATTGATAGAGCAATTGATTGGATCAGAACCAATTGATAGGCTCTGATACCAATTGATAGGATCGATTGAGATAATCTGTAATGATTTAAGTGAACAATTCAAGAGAAACACAAACAATTGTAATCGATTCAAGCAATATCAACAAATTCACAGTTCATTGATATAGCTAAGACAATTACAAGAGTAAGAAAGCAGTTAACAATTCAAGCACTCAATCTCAACAAACTCTCAACAACTTACTTGAATTCTCTGTAAATTGTATCTGAAAATTTACATGCAATCACTCTCTCCTTTCTCTTTTCTCTTTTCCTCTATTTCCCTTTTCTTCTATCTATCTATTTCTCTAGTCTAAGCTATTTATACTAGCAACTAAGGAACTAACAATTTACAAAACTAGTCCCTATACTAGTACAAACTATAAAATATATACAAAAAGACTAAATGTTAATCTTCCAAGGGTTCTAACACTTAGAAAAGAGATATGAAGGAAATTCAACTTTGAAATCACTGAAGGCTAAAGCTCTTAAGTAGGAATTTGACAATTTTTCTTTGATTTGGAATGAGAGCTTGGATGATATCATTGATCGATTTTATCATCTATTGAGGAGGATAAAACTCTAATGTCAACTTCAAGCTATAACGATCTGTATGTCTTGGATCTATCAAAAGCATCCACAACTAAGTCTACTGCCCAGTGCTTCTTGTCAATGGAAACAAGGAGGGGTTCAATCTCCTGGCATAGGAGAATGGACACATTAATCCCATGAAGATGAATCATCTGGTTTAGAATGATTTGGTGAATGGAGTTACAGTCAAGAATTTCCAACTCATAAATTTCTGCGTAGCATGTAACAAAGGGAAACAGACCAAGAAGTCTCGCAAAGCAAAGAAAGTCAATTCTATCGACATTCCTCTCAAATTTCTACACATGGATCTGTTTGGCCAAGTCAGCACAAAGAGCATTACTGGTGATTGGTACTACTTTGTAGTAACTGATGATTACTCAAGATTCTCTTGGATGGTGTTTCTGAAAGCCATGTCAGAGACATTTTAATCATTCAAGCATCTAGTAACTACATTGGAATCATTCTACAAGCTGAAAGTAAGAAAGATTCGATCAGACAATGGAATAAAGTTCAAGAATAAGTGGATCGAGGCATTCTGTCGAGTGAAAGGAATTGTTCATCAACTTACTTTGGCCTACACTCTGCAGATTAATAGGGTTGTTGAAAGAAAGAATCAAAGCTTGATTGAAACAGTAAGGACTATGTTAGCTGACTCTAAACTGCCTATTCAATTCTGGAACGAGGCAGTGGCTAATACATGCTACACTCTATCAAGTCTTAGTGGTCAAACGTCATTGAAAAACGTGTTATGAATTCCTCCAGCGCCGTAAACCCAACTTGGAGTACATAGAACCATTTGGAGCACCGTGCATGTTTTTAAAGAAAAATCAGACTGGGATGTTTTGTGAGAAGGTAGAAGAAGGTATCTTTCTCGGATATAGTATACCAGACAAGAGAGTTTACAACAACTTAACGGGTCAGGTAGAAGTATGGTGCAATGTTGATGTCTAATGATACACCACTCACTGCTGGCAAAGGGCCTTCTTTCTTTTTTGACTATGATGGATTTTTCAAGTCCTTCAATCTACATCCTTCTCATTCTGATGATAAGTTATCTGCTCAAATGATGTACGATGTTCTGAATACTCCGACACTAGACTCGACATCATCGGTTCCATTAGACGATACTTCTAGCCCTTCAGGGGGAGAGCTTGAGGTAAGTGAGTCTTCCTCTGATGATGAAGCAGTTGAGACTGCAAATGTGGACCAGAAGGAATAGGTTCTCACTACCAAAAGTACACAAGCATCTGATCTTGATGCCACTGGAACTTCTGAACCCCATACTCCAATAGCCGTAGAAACTAAGCATGGAATTCAAAATCTGGATAATGAAGTAGTTGTTCCCACCATTTCTGGAACTCGAACTAATGTGCATCATCCCCTAGACATCATCATCAGGGATATTCTATCGGGAGTTCAGACACGAAATCAGCTATAGTCAACTGATTATGCCGCAATCATAGAGAAGCTTATCGATGTTTTGTGTCTTAATTTGAGCCAAGATATGTAAGAGAAGCTTTAAATGATGAGGCATGGGTTAGTGCTATGCAAGAAGAACTCCTTCATTTCAAGAAGTTAGGAGTACGGACTCTTGTTGACACACCAAAAGGTACAAAGATGATTGGTACTAAACGGGTTCTTAAGTGTAAGAAAAATGACCAAGGGGTTATAATAAGAAACAAGGCTCGGCTTGTCGTTCAAGGGTTTAGACAAGTCAAAGGCATTGAATACAATGAAGGGTTTGCACCTGTGGCAAGGATGGAAGCAATTCGTATCTTCTTAGCCTATGCATCCTACATGAAGATAAAATTTTATCAGTTGGATGTGAAAAGTGCATTCCTTCATGGTGAAATCTATGAAACAGTGTACGTCAGTCAGCCCGAAGGATTTTTGAGGATCCTTATCATCGGGATAGAGTTTATAAACTGGACAAGGCTCTTTACGGGCTTCATCAAGCCCCTCGAGCCTGGTATGAGAAACTCTCCACTCATCTGCTGAAACATGGTTTTCGCAGAGGGGTTATTGACTGCACGTTGTTCATCAAAGAGAAAGATGGTGATTTACTACTGGTCCAGATATATATGGATAACATAATATTCGGTTCCAAAAATCAAGAATTGTGTAAAGAATTCGAATCCGTGATGAAAGCTGAGTTTGAGATGAGTGTCATGGGAGAGATGAAGTTCTTTCTTGGGTTACAGGTGGATCAGACACCAAATGGAATCTTCATGCATCAGTCCAAATATGTAGGAGATATCCTTATTCAGTTCGACATGGAGAATGCCACTGTTGCTGGGACTCCACTTGCCACGAACAACGATGTGGCACCCGATGAAAAAGGTGAACTTGTAGATGCCACTATGTACCGAGGAATGATCGGATCTCTGATGTACCTCACAGCCTCTCATCATGATATTATGTATGCCACGAATCTCTATTCCAGATATCAGGCTAAACCAAAAGTGAATCATCTATTTGGGGTAAAAAGAATCTTTTGTTATATGAAGGGTACTCCAACACTAGGGTTGTGGTATCCTCATGATGATGACTTTGAGCTTACCACGTATAGTGACTCGAACAATGGTGGTTGCAAAATGAATTACAAGTACACTTCAGTGGGATGTCAGTTCTTTGGAAGATGATTAGTCACTTGGTAGTGTAAGAATCAGACATCTGTTGCTCTATCTGCATGTGAAGCTGAATATGTTGCTGCTGCAAGTTGTTGTTCACAAATCATTTGGTTCAACAACAAATGCGGGACTATGGTTTGCAATTTTCTAACACCCCTATCTTTGTTGATAATTGTGCTGCAATAGCTGTCACTAAAAATCCAGTCCAACACCCGAAAACTAAACACATCGGTATTAAATATCATTTTATACATGACTGTTTTGAAAAGCAATTAATCGATGTTAAAAAAATTAATACGGATATTCATCCCGCCGACCTCTACACAAAAGCTTTTGATAAACCTTGGTTTTTATATCTTATGGAGGTCAATTGCGTGAAAAAAGAAAAGTGTTGTGATTCCAGAAGAGTCGAGTTCTTAGTCTGCCAAATTTTTCTTATTTTATTTTCCTGTCTTTAAAAAATTCCAAAAACACAAAAACATTTTCGGTTTTAGAATTTTAGGGGGAGAATAGTTTAGTTTCAGTATTTAAATTAGTTTTAGTATTTAATTACATAATAAACAGAGGGTGGGCGGATAAGCTGAAAGCAAAGAAATCAAATCTGTGATATTGATTCAAAAATTATGGAAAATGATAGTACATAGGGATCAAATTGTTTGGGACATCAAAAGGATTTAAATGATCAAAATGCTATATTCAAATTGCAAGTATGAGAATTCTAAGCAAAATAAATGAAAAATGATAGTAAACTAGTCTACTACTGAGGTAACATAGAGAAAGTAGGCCTAGGGGTTGTTAGTTTATTATATGATGTGTCAGTAGATTCAACACAATAAACGAGTAGACCTCATTGGTGAGTCAAATTTAAACTAATGTGTTCAACTTGTTGTAGGTTCTCATCTTATCACTAGTTAACATAATCAACGCATTCCAAATAAGGGATGACGAGCAAAATAAACGCCATAAATGTGTGCGGATGAGCATAAAAAAGAGCAAAGCACATGGAAAAACTGTTAAGCTCAATCAAGCTAATGACTAATATTGTTGGTGCGTTATGTGCAAAAGAAAAATGCTCAAATAAGAAGATAGGTTGTGTGCCTCTCTGTTGTGCGATGGCACTGACTTGAGGATAAGCATAACCCATATATTCTAGAATTCATTGTTGTTTGCGCCTCTTTGTTGTGCGATGGCACTGACCTGAGGCTTGGCATCTCTTTGAAAGCTCTTAGAATAGTTTCTTTTGTCTAATACCCGTAGACCGCTCTAAAATCTCATGAGGAATGTTGATTACCATATAAGTGTGGGATCCACAAATGCTTGTTGAAAAAATTTAACCTAACTTATCACCAATGTGAGTCAAAAATCTGTGTATGGATTTAAGTAGACAATTATACTGACAATCATCGTGGCTACAACTCTCGACAGTCCAAATCATTGTGTGCATCTTATAGCTCTAGTATGATTTCCTGAAAGTGTTATTGACTCTCAGACACATAAGGATCTAGTATCCAAATACATATAAAAGGGTCCCAAATGAGTATGATATACATGTATGATTCTATATGAATCTTTCTAGATATGATAAAATTAAAATGAAGTTGTTCTGCTCAGGATGAAAAATCGATTGGATGATTTCTAAAAGATTTCAATCCACCTCAAACCAAAAACACAAAAATAAGTCTTGTTTTGTTTTAATTCAAGTTATTTTATGTTTTTGTTATTTTCTTTGCATCGATGTCAGACTATATAACTAGATGAACACTGTGAATCAAAAATTAAAAGGATCACGTTTGAGGTGATAAAATGATTTTCTGTTAAAAATGTCATGTCTGAAATGATCATTCGTCATACTATTATATATCAAAAGTTAAATTTTGAGTGTATGGAAATGTATGAAGTCAAAGTCATAAGTATGAGCCAATCATAGGATTGAATCATAAGTATGAGCCAATCACATGATTGGACCATAAGTATGAGCCAATCACACGATTGGACCATGAGTATGGATCAACTATGCAATTAGACCATAAGAACGAACCAATCTTATGACTGGATGAAGGAGTCTGAGTCAGTCACACGACTGAACCCCAGTCGCACGAATGAATCCTGCGTTTGGGTCTAGTCGCACGACTGAAACTTAAAACAGTATAAAGGGGGGGGGGTCAGTCAGTCGTATTCCTTACCACCCTTCAAAATCACATACACTCTACCAAATTTTCGATTATTGTGATTCTTCTCTGATTGTGATCCTAACCGTTTCCCAATTCATCTCAGGTACTTTGAAACTAAAATCGGATCAAATAATGGGTTAATCGAACGCACAATGACCGAAATGTTTAGAATCAATAACCGGGACAATACCCTAAAATAGACCACTTAACTGGACATAAAACTTGTTTTAAAAGACACTAAGTGCAATTTCGATTTCTTGCCAATCTAATGAATCTATACACAAAGTGCAATATAACTTTTTGACAAAGATTCTAAGTTATAGTGTCAAACAGGGAAGGTGCGAATAGACATGCCATATGAACCTCAGTCGCACGATTGAGCCAGACGCATCATTCATCCGCACGAGTGAATGAATCGGTGACTCAGTCGCACGACTGACTCAACCGCATGGCATAGCATACAACTAAGTTCAGTCACAGGCTCAATCGTACGACTAAACTCAGTCGCAGGCTCAATCGTACGACTAAACTCAGTCGCAGGCTCAATCGTACGACTAACCTCTGTCGCAGGCTCAATCGTACGACTGAACTCAGTCTTATGGTTCAATCGCACGATTGAACCAGTTGATCAAAATCAGCTAAAATTCAACTGCTATCTCTTATGAACAAATATAATGTATATGTTTCTTGTGTTGAAGCAATATGGCTGAGAGATGGACTATGAGCACTAAGCACAACATCTGTGCTCATCTGGATGCTGCATCTTGGAACGCTTCTGAGTTCACCGGGATTATTTCCTTCCTACGTAGATCGAGGGTCTACAAGGCCATTTCTACTTTATGCACCCTATACAGATCTATTCAGCAAGCTTTCTAGGAAAGTGCCTCAGTTGATTGGTTGGTTGAGCCCACTGTATCCGGAGCTCTATCTTCAGACAAGATATTAAGATCCGTGAAGATGACCTAAGGAGAGTCTTGGAATTGGGGGAAGATGGAGCCCATCCAACCAAGCTGCATCCCTTGACTGTTCGTGGATGCTTTCTGAGGACCAAGTATGCCGGAGACATCAATGACGGCCTATTGAACAAGAGCAACATGTGCCCCTAGTTCAAGTATCTGGCACATGTAATCCTCCAGTGCATAGCCTCCAGACGTGGAGGATTTGATGAGATGTCTGACCAAATCTAGAATGCATACATTTCACTAGTACTAAACCACCCGTTTAGTTTCTCCCACATGCTCTTCTCGTATCTGATAAAGAACATAGAGGCCAAAGGCAAAGAAGGCTTCTGCATGTATCCAAGGTTCCTGCAAATGATCAATGATGAGAAGCTTCCTTTGCTACCTAAGGAGAAGGACGATGATGTGAATTTAGAGGTGATGGATGACACCACTCTAGGAAGGATGGAGGCGTATCGAGGAAAGAAGGTGAACCCCTCGATCAGGAGATTGTTTGGCCATTTGGCCAACAAGGATTATGTGGCACCCTCTCGTAAGAAGTTCCGTCAGGATGACAGTGACTCAAATGTTGAGCCCATAGTGGTTCCTACTGATGAAGAAGACGACGATGATGACAACCTTGATGATGGTCGAGGTGGTGGAGATGTTGGCCTCAGTCAATCACAGACCACTGAGACATCTACTATATCTCCACCACCTCCACACAGTACTTCAGCTGAACCTGGTAGATCTAAGCAGGCTGCTTTCCACCAGGATTTCTTGTTAGATGAAGAAGATGGGTCTGATGTTAAGCCTCTCACCAGGAGAGTCGGGAGCCAGGTTGTGGCTATCGAGAAGGGGAAAGAGGCGGTTGGTGGACAACAAGCTGGGTCAAAGGGTGGTGATACTGATGTCACAGATCCAACATACGCACCCGACCAGCCGATCAGCTCAAGGGGAGCTCCGATAGCCAAGGGTTCTAGGAAGAAGAGGATGGATCATCCCTATGGCAAGAAGGGTAAGAGACAGAGGATTACCTTGATCAGCTCTGCCACCGCCACAGCCACAACCACTACAACAACCACTACCACAACCACTACCACAGCCACTGCCACCACCACTGTTCCACACACTACCACCTCTACTGTCACCGACACTCCCACCACCACTCATACATTGACATCCACATCACCCACAATACCCAAAATATCTCCAGCACAATCCACTTACATTCCTACTCCCATCTTCACCACATCCACCACTACACCCACTATTCACCAAGCAGGCACATCCACCCACTACTCACCAAGTAGGCACATCCACCCAATTCCCACCAACACAAGGCTCTACTCTACCCACTGTTGGGCTAGAGGAACAACTGGCGAGCCTCAACAGACTGGCGCTAAAGCTTCTAGCCACAGATGACCCGAGAGCCAACTAGATGAATCAGCTGATGGCGGTTAATACCGCCAAGGCAAGCAGATTGCACAACTGACAGAGAAGAACGCTACTCATGAGAAAGCGTTAGTTCGAGCTCACCATGCACTAAAGGCTCAAAATGAGCTTATGATGGCATATGTCAAAAGGATTGGAGAAAAAGAACAAAAAGCTGATGCTAAGGTTGAAGGGAACAAAAGGTGAGCCCATAAAGATTAAAGATGATGGAGATGATAGTGGAGATGATGATGATGAGTTGACAAATGATGAATCAGAATAACATGATGATGATGAGGAAGTTGGAGGAAATGGAAAGGGACATGGAGATGATAAGGATTAGGATGATGATCAAGAAGGTGATGCATCTGTATCAGCCTCAACTCAAGCAGCACAGGAGATACGCTCCAAAAGAGTCGCGTCCTACGCAGCTCCAGCTGAGAAGACACATGATCAGGGCAAAGGCAAAGCTCCACAGGCTGAAGATTATGATATCGTTCCCCTTCAACAAGTCAAGACTCAACTGACTATGATTCTTGAGTTGCAAGGGATTGTGAGAAGGTCTGTGAGCTACACTCCAGAGGCAAGAGAAATCATTCATGATCTGACCGATGACTAGCTCGCTAAATTTTTTAGACTAAATCCAGATGAGCTTTCAAAGATGGTTCGGAAGTAGATTTTGAGTGATGAGGACCTACAAGAGGTGGATGAGATTGAGATTGAGGATGTCACATCTGATTACTATCCACAGTACACTAACCCTGAGGGCAACGTTATCCCAGACTTGGGTGAAACTTTTGGCAGTGATACTTTTGTCAAGCTGGATGAGATTGAGAAAGAGAAAGCAAGGATGAAAGTAAAGGCCAAGCTACAGATGCTAATGTTGATCTTAAGAAGGCTGAATGGGCAGCTTGTTTATCAAAGATGAAGGCCCAACGTGCACCTCCAAAGCTAAATGTCTACACCAAACTGTAGAGAGTCAAGAAACATCAGAAAGTGTCAGGCGAGATCATAAATTAGGCCTATTTTGAAGATTTGGATGTATATGATGTGAAAAGAGAGAAGGGGATTGAGTACTTCAGATATCCACATGATCTGAAGACTCTTCCTGGTTTTGAGCTAAATAGATTGGCATGTTTGGACCTTTTGTATGCTAAGCTGAGAAAGATGTCGATATGGTTTGAGAAGTTGCTGAAGAAAGAATACCACACTAGATGGGTCAACTTCAGACCTTAACAACCTAAGTGGTTCATTCATAGGACTGAAGTTGATCCTATATCTGGAAGACCTAAGGTGGTGTTCAAGGGGAGTCCTCCATGCATAATGTCTAATATTCCTTTACGAGAGATGCCTCAGGACTTCACTCCACACTTCAAATGGTGGTATTATGACTGGAGGATGGGTGAAGCGTTCATAATTCTGAACAGAGAAGGAAAGATTGAGACTATCAGGGTATTTGACCCAATGTGGCTTACCAACTTGTCTGCTGAAGATGTCTACACTCTATACAAGTGGTCACTGTTCTATGACATGCAAGATATTGTACAAGCTCTACAATTCCAACATGTTATACGACTCTGATTGGCATTTGAGATACACACGGGAGTCACTAGAGAAGAGAAGTACAAGAAATTCCGAGAGCAAGTAAAGAATGTTAGGAAATAGGATAAACTAGGTCCAACGGGGAGTTTGTTAATACATTATGTTCCTGGTTTATGTTCTTAATGTAAAAGTCTTTCATTTCTTACACATGTGTAATGTAACTATTCAATGAAATATGATATGCTTTTGATGTTTATTTGTCTTTACATATTTCATATTATTATTGTATTTGGTATAATTCATAAGTATGAACATCATATATAGGTTTGAGGTTGTTGTACATAGTTCTAAGTCAATAATGATTGAGAAATGTGTTCAACTAAATCGGGTGATTATTCATGATAATGGACCATACTTATGGACCATACGTACGAATGAATCATACTTATGGACCAGTCGCACAACTGAACCAAGATACTGGATCTGTCATATGACTGAGACATAAGGTTGATTCAGTCGCGCGACCGAACCTTCAGTCGTGCGTATGAACCAACCGCATGAGTCAGTCGCACGACTGAACCATGTTAATGCATGCTAATGGTTCAGTCATATGAATGAAAACTAGAAACCTATAAATACCAAATAATTCGTGGAAAAACGGGGACTTCGAATATACACAAACCCTAGCCGTCCAAAGCGTCCTAAATAATCAATCCAACTTCATAGTTCGTTCCTGATCGATTTCTTAACATTTGTTTCATCGTTAGATCGATCAGGTTGTCATTATCACCGATTGGATCACAAATCAAATAGGATTCTGCACTATTTGATCTGGTCTCACGCAAAATCCGTAAGTACTCCGTATGAAAATGGTCCTAACAGAGCCCTTCTTGGCTATGTATGTCAAAGGATGCTTATCCACCTCATACTATTCTAGTTCAGAATCATAGTCTACCAACTATTTTTCAATCTCCTCTTCCTCATTAACCAGATTCATCTCAATAGTTTTCTCACCACCTTTAACAATTGGGTCTTTCACCACCTCCTTACCAACCAGGTCTTTATCAATATCCAAACTTAAATCAATGAATCCAACCTCAACAATTTACTCCACATCTCCTGCAACTCCTTCCTTTCCACTATCAGCCTCAATAACACCAACATCCTCTCACCTGATCCTCTCACGTTTGAAACACCACCACTACTAGGGCCCTTTCCTGCCCTTGACGAGCTACTCATATTAAGAAATGAGTATCGTGATGTGAGATCATCTAACTCAGACTTAGTTAGCGAATTAGGCAGGCCGACCGCAGCTTTTAACTCATTCACTTTACTTAATAATCTCTTAATTGGGGCATGTTGATCAACCATCATTCTTGTCATACTCTCCAGCATGTCATCCTTGTTTTTCTCCTTTAATTCTTGATTCATTGGCTTTGTTCAAACATACTTAACTCATTTTACAAAGAAGTATTAAGATTTATAATCACATCTTCATCCAAGTTTGCCATCTAATCTCTCTTTTGAGGTTCAATAAAGGTTTGATGTTTATGTTTGGACCTCCTTTCAGTCAACTTTTCTGCCTTAGCCTGATCTGTCTTCTTCTTAGACCTCTTCACCTTTTCAGCTCTTAAAGTCTCCTCAACCGCGTCAATTTCTTCTTCAAAGTCATATTCCTTCTCCTTAGCGTATCTCTTTCTTTTATTAATAGACTCTACCTGTTTTTCCCTATTCTCTTCATCATTCTAGTTCTAAGACTCTATCATCCTCCTTATATAGTTCTACCTCTCAACATGATACATGTTTTCCCACAAATGAGTGAGCCTTCCACTAAACTCATGCCTAATTATTGAGCAATAAGCAAAGATCCTTGTATTCACTGCATAAGCCTCCTTATTTCTCCATAATGTGGCACATTAGGGATCAAATCCTCAATGATCATCTGAATAAATCTAGGATAAAGCAACCATTTTTCTTTCTTCAATGCCATGACATGCTTAACCATACAGTCAAAGATTAGCCTAGTGATGTTGGCCTTTTGCCCTCTGTAGTAAATAATCATAGCCCTAGCCCAATCAAGATTTAACCCATCTGAACCTCCCTTCCTGTGAACGAGACACATAATGAATACATGATCTATGTATCTCCATTCTTTGGATAGGAAAGATTCTTAATCTCTTTCCTAGTGCCAAAAAGAGGTCCCTCATAACCAATGCTTCTAAAAGCCTCCAATACCTCATGCTTAGATTAATGAACCTCATCTTCACAATTGTCTTCAAGTCTCAAAACTCATGCAATACTCTCCACAGTAATAGAAATGTCATTCTCCAAAACTCTTGCTACTATCATAATTAGCCCTAATATCATACTATACTGATCTCCAAAAGTCTATAATGTGAAGATCGTATATGGTCAGGGAATGAGAAATAGCATAAGCAATAGTAGAGTTCCTTAGTTAACAAATACAGTCTCTGAGTCCAACAGCATTTGGATTCTGATCATAAAAAATGGTTGTCATGTTGTTCCTCTCATCGAATTTTAAATTGGCCATTTATCTGAAAAGAAATAGATAAAATAAATTAGAATGATGCAACATGATAAGTAAAAAAGATAGAAAATAAAAAAATAAAAGTAAAGTAAAATATTTAGTTTCACAGGACAAAACTGTAATTTCGTTGGCTGAAACTGTAGTTTCGGTAGGTGAAAGAGTAACTTTGGCAAACAGTCATTTGAAATTTCGGCCACCCAAAAGAGTAATTTCGGCACGCCAAAATTACTCTTTTCGGCACACCGAAACTGAATTCAAGCATGTGAAGCTATCAAGTTCACATGGGCAGTATAACATTACAGTTTCGCTGAAAACAAGTGAACATTCGTTTAGTTTCGCAGAAAGCACAACTACTTTCGCAGAAAGAATCTGCGAAGGTAATGAACCGACACAAGCAAATCGAAGCATTTAAAGTGCATGAAACTCATATTAATGAGAATAACCAGGTTCGAAACACCCGCCTAAGTCCTTAATCAACGTACAGA
The DNA here is from genome assembly GCA_018326385.1 of Flaveria bidentis. Taxonomy (NCBI): domain Eukaryota; kingdom Viridiplantae; phylum Streptophyta; class Magnoliopsida; order Asterales; family Asteraceae; genus Flaveria; species Flaveria bidentis. The sequence goes on from BJCM01213940.1 coordinate 12,425, forward strand.
AAGTGCATAAATCAACAAAGTTTGATTTCGTCCGGGAGATTCGATTAGGGGTACGAATGAACTCTATAATGGGTGGTGCGAAAATGAGTTGATAATTTCATATTAACTGTTATATATCACATAGTTTCGCTACAAGTGAAACTGTAGTTTTGCATAGTAACGCATGGATTAAATGGATTTGAAATGAGCGAAAGTATCGGCGAATCGATAGTTAGCTCAACGAAACTACCAATGAAACAATAGTTTCGCTGGAACCAAAAACTAACTATTTTCTATTTCATTTTAATATTGAATTATTTATAATAAAATTTTAGATAGAGACAAATAAGATGAAATTTAAGAAATATAAAACGCCTCACAAGACCTAGCAATATTTCACAAAAAAGATAAAAGAAAAAGAGGAAATACTAATAGGGAGAAATAAAATAATAAAAACATAAGAAATAGTAATGAAAGTTAAAAGGATATTGAGACACGATAAACTGAAGTGGTTTCTTGAAAAATCAGAGTTTGGCGGGATTGATGATATATTGTCCTTTTAAACCCATGCCATCTTGTTTTCAACGAGTAAACTGCAGCTTACATTATCATTTTTTATGGTAAGTTTAGAGAAGACTTAAGTGACTTAGTCCCTACATACATTTGGCAACGAGACTCATCCTGTTTTCATGATATATTGAACAATATGAGTGTCTCTACTTGATTATCCAATGGAGAGCACAACAAAGACCTTTTCATAAGAAGCACAGACCTTATTCTTTTTAAATGATGAGAACTCCACTTCTATACTCATGTATAACAAAGGAGATGATCATATGAGCTTAACTGATGAGAGCTTTAGGTCTATACTTAAGTATAACAAAGAAGATCATTAGAACGTGCAGATTAGACCTTCAGGTCTATACTTACGTATAATAGGGGAGATCATCACTCCGGGTAAATGTTCACACATAGCAGAGGAGATAAGCATGTAATATATTATATAGAATGGATCTTCTTTGACATAAATAGAGCTAGCAAGTAGCACTATTGAGTATAAAGGGAAGGAGAATATAGGAATTTTTCTTGAAAATATCAAAACATAGACATTACGCTCTCAATCCATTTTGAACAAGGACTTGTTACCTTGTGAAGGCCAAAATGTCAAGGGGATAATCCAAGTCAATAAGTTTCTTATTCTATTAGTTTAGCCACAAGATCACTGTCTACTTCGTGTTCTGACTGAGCCTATCATGCATATCCCAACATAATATTCTTGACCTCCTTCGAATCTTTCAGGCAACAAAAGCTTTATTCTGCAAAAAAGATAGGTAAACATGTGTTATTCTCCCCTGAAATTTCTATGAATCAGCAAGATAAAAGAAATTTCTTATTATTATTATTATTATATTTTATTTTATTTTTTTATTTTTTATTTTTATTTTTTTTGTAAAATAGTGAAGGACTATGGAGCTTAAGATTTAAAAGAAAAGAAAAAGAATAAGAAAAATTATGTACAATATCTACATGAGACAATTAAGAAAAAGAGTTCTAAAAAGATATCAATCCTAACATGGGGATTAGTTCATAAAAACAAGGTTTGCCGAAGGTTTTAGTGAAAAGATCTGTTTTTTGATTTTTTGTGTCAATAGGAATAATATCAATAAAACCCTTTTCTTGAGCATCATGGATGTCATGTATCCTTGTGTCAATGTGCTTCGTGCGAGAATGATGAATTAGATTTTTGGCGATTCCAATGGCTGCTTCATTATCACAGAATAATGGAGTGTGAAGGAAATTGATCCCATAGTCAATCATCTTATATTGTATCCACAACATTTGAGAGCAACATATAGAAGCAACAATATGCTCTGCCTACCCCGTGGAAAGACACACAGTAGTTTGTTTCTTGTTTTTCCATGATACCAGACAGTTCCCCAAATTTTGACAACCTCTAGTGACTAATTTTCTATTCAACATGCAACCATCAGAATAATCATGTAAATCAAAATTTCCACATTAAGGATACCAAAAACCCAGATGAGAAGAGCCTTTTAGATAACGAAAAATTCGTTTGACTGCTTTCTCAACAGACTCCTTAGGGTTAAATTGGTATCGAGCACAATACCACTACAGCAAAGGTGATGTCTGGACGACTAGCTGTAAGGTACATTAGGGAACCAATCATTGATTTGTAAAGATGAGGATCAATAGATTTCCCGTTTTCATTGGGAGTGAGACATGTTTGTGCAGTGAATAGGGTTAATTTAGAAGAATCGTCATCCATCTTGAATTTCTTAAGAATTTCCTTGACATACTTTTCTTGATGAATAAAAATTCCTTCAGACTTTTGTTCAACCTACAAATGAAGGAAAAAACACATCTCCCCCATCATGCTCATTTTGAAGTAGCTTCTCATAACCTCCTCAAATTCTTGGCAAAGCTTAGGATTGGTGGATCCAAAAATAATGTTGTCGACATAGACTTGTACGATTAACATCTCACCATAGACTTCTTTCTTAAATAAAGTCATATCAATAGTGCCACGAGAAAAACCATTGTTCAAAATATGTTGTGTAAGACTCGCATACCAGATTAGGGGAGCTTGATGTAAACCATAAAGAGATTTATCAAGTTTGTATACTTTATCAGGTTAGTCTGGATCCTTAAACCTTTGTGGTTGACACACATAGATCTCTTCATCAATTTCTTCATAAAGAAAGACACATTTAACATCCATCTGATAGATTTTGAAATGCTTGTGAGCAGCATGAGCAAGAAAAATCCAGATTGCTTCGAGATGAGCCACAGGACCAAATACTTCTGTATAATCAATTCCTTCTTCTTGAGCAAATCGTTGAACCACCAACCAAGACTTATTCCTTACCACAATGCCACAATCATCGGGTTTGTTCTTGAACACCCATTTTGTGCCAAATGGACAATTGTTTGGAGGAGATCAACAAGTTTCCACACTTTAAGTTTCCTAAATTGTTGAAGTTCCAATTGAATGGACTCAACCTAGCAAGGATGCTGAAAAGCTGCATAAACATTTATTGTAACAATTTAGGATATGAAACAAGTGAATAAACACATGTTTAGTAAGCTAGATTGACTTCGCGTCCTAACACCATTAGAAATGGATCCAATAATTTTATCATGAGGATAATATTTCAACATTTTAAAATCAGTGGTTAAAGGTAATGGATTAGATTGAGGTGAGCTAATGGACTGAGATTGTGTAGATAATAGAGAAGAAGGTGTTTGAGCAAGTTGGGATGATGGAAAAGTTTGAAATGGAGTAGAGGTTGGTGTTGAAGGAATAGATGCCAAAACAGGTAGGGGTGGAATGTCAAATAAAGATGAAAGTGGAAGGTCAATTGAGGTTGGATGGTCAGTTTATAAACTGGGAAGAACTTGAGGTAATGGATTAGGAGGAATAATGTTCATTTGAACTTTGGAGAAGGATGCATCATTATCAATAACTGGAAGATTGAAGGAGTTAAAAACAGTATTCGAGTTAAAGAACCATGAAGATTTAGTTCTGGCATCTGAGGAATTAGATTAATGCCGGTCAACATAAAATGACTCCTACATTATACGTGTTCTCTTTTTATACACATGATAATCTTTCTGAGAAGAAGAGTAAGCAACACAGTCACAATCATCTAAAACTGCTCCAAATTTCGTCTTTTATGGATGAGTGTTAAGCAAGGTACATGAACATCCGAATGGCTGAAAGAAATCAATCAATAGCTTCCTTTTATGAAACAATACATTAGGAGTTTTCATTTTTTTCCTTCTCAATCAAAATATGATTGAGTATATATGACACACAATTCACCACTTCAGCCCAGAAAATAATTAGCAAAGAAGATTATATCAACATAGTATGAGCAGCTTCAACTAGGGTGCGATTTTTTCTCTCAGCAACATCGTTTTGTTTAGGTGTTCTGGCTGCACTGAATTGTCTCAAAATTCTTTTTTTTTTTGCATAGAAGGAGTCAATGATATGATTTTTTAATTGGGTATCATTGACACTTTGAATAGCCATGACCTTCCTTTTGCTTATCATTTTGATTGATAGAATTAACTTCTGCAACTCTTCGGTTGTTTCTACTTTATGAGCTAAGAATGCTACCCAAGAATACCAAGAGAAATCATCTGTAACAACAACACAAAAAGATTTATCCTTTACCAGTATGCAACAACTTGAGAGGATTAGAAATAGTATTTTCATGTTTTGGTTTAAGAGGTTTCTTATGTTGTTTTCATTTGGCACAGGCCGTATATTTCTCAACCACAAAAAAGTCTTTTAATGGTAATCCCCTAACAAGATTTTTTTAACTAATTTTTTTAATATTTTTGAAATTAACATGACCCAATCTGCGATGCAACAAAAATCATTCAGAGGATGAAGCTTTAGATAGAAGGAAAGTGATAGTGGAAGTGGATTCTTTAGATCCCATATCAAGAAGATAAGAATTATTCTTTCTCAGGGCTCGCATGAGCACCATCTCATCAGAAATATTAAACCTCGATCTCAAAAATAAGCATTCGTTTGAGAGAAATAAAATCGGAATGTCTTTAACGCAGATCTAAGAGACGCTCAATAGATTGAATGCAAGCTCTGGCACAAAATTGATTTTCTCCAAAGTGAGAGATCCATTTGATACCTCTCCTTGACTAGTCATCTTACCACCTTTCTTGTCAATAGCAAATGCTACATACCCGGTCATTTGTCAATAATTCTTTCTCCAAAGTGAGAGCATCCACTAGCAACGACCAAAAACTATTTACAGCTTTAGTGGACGACTCTTACAAAGATAGAATGATCAATTTAACCCGTTGAAATTGGAACCCATGTTTAAATAACTTTAGATTTAGGGATAGAAGATTTTTTGTAAAAGAAATTATTAACAATATAGGTTAATCGATTGCCAAAAGAATTCTTATGTACATGTCTGTGATGAAGCTCAGAATAGTTTTTAAGTACATGACTATCTTTACTGCATCTAAAGCAATGAGAGTTTAATCTAGGTCAATTGCAACAAATCAGGAATTTTATCCATACATATTTCCTCATCGCACTCATATTACCTAGAATCATCATCATTGTAAGTCTCAAACATTTCTCTGGTTCTGAAATTGACTTTCAAGGAATGATTATTCATAAATGTTAATGGATCACCATTTGAGATACATGTGGTACTTGTACCACTTGTACTTGCACCAGAAGATGATGTTACCCGTTCATTAGACTATAAAATCTTAATTAGGGTAAATGATAGAATAGGATTAGAAAAGAATTCAAAGCAGTTTCTTTTTGTTTTATCTTTACATTCAATAACAGAATCATCCACAACTTCATTCACACAAGCATTTGAAATATTATCATTACATTTGAAATCATTTGATAAAGAAGTGGAACAATCACTTGAATACACAGAGTTAATGTCTGAAACAAACTATTGAGAAACAAAAAAGTTACTTAAACTAGAACTATTATCTAGAACAGTTTGTTGATGTTTAGGTATACTAAGACTATTGCATCCAAGTCTACTCGTTGGTCCATAACCATGCTCCTCATACATTTCCTTAGGGTTGACACCTTCTAAACCTGCAAATAGATTGTTAGTATCTATTTGAATAAAATCATTTGAAGGATGTGGAATTGGTATTGGTGAATAGTAGTAAGTACTAGGAGGAGGATAAACTGAAGCATTTTCATAACCCAAACCTATTTTAATTCTAGCCCCCCATTGTGATTTGCACAAATCGTCATGTTTCATCCCTTTGATTGTCTATTTATCAAGTTTTGATTGAAGTTTACTTATTTCAAACTCAGCAAGAGCATTTCAGTCAAAGTATTTATTTCAATATTTCTTTCTAAAACAATTCTTTTTAAATGTTTATTTTCTTTTAAAGCTTCATTTAATTTAACAAAATATTTTGACTCATTTAGCTTAAGCTCAACATTAATTCATCTTAATTCTTTTTCATTATCAAGTAAGAGACGATTTGCTTTATACACACCAAATAATCTGAATTTGCAAGCAGAGGAGCACATGTCTTTTATTACCACATATGGAAGACCCATCGCCACCTTTTCTGCTACGAGGACTTTTGTAAGGCCCCGTTCTCGGGACACTTACAGCTGGTCGTTCATTGCACATAAAACATATATTTTCATTACATTAGAGAAAAGCATCGCAGCGGAATCATCAAAATAGACATCTCATTTTATTATAAAAGTTTTTGCAAAATAATACATCGTAATCAAGTTACAAAATACATGTTGCATTACATCACAAAAGCATTATAAATATGGATGCCATCCAAAAAAGCTGAGTAGCCGCCTCGTGCCATCCTCAGCAACCATTACCTGCCAACTGGAAAATGCATAAAATTCAGTGTTGCTGAGTGAATTCTAGTTTAACATAAAAACATACTTTACATTCATTAAACCGTTCTTTACTTAAACATGTTGTAACACCCGGATACAGAAAAAGGAATAATAAAGGTAACAAATGCAAACTTACCCTAAGATAAGGGACTAAGAGTGTAAAAGGACAAGAAGGTACAGGGAGTGGCGGTTAAAAGAAGGCATGGTCGCCCATTTCCCCCACCACGCCCTTTTCAGACGAAATTTCAGAGTGAGGAGGCGTACTGTCGGAGTGGGAAAAAGATCAAGGAGAAAGCCGGATTCAAGGTAGAGATTCGAAGGTTTATATGTGCTTTTATTGAGTTCTTGTGTCGATTATGTGCTTATGTGTGTATCGTATGTTCGATTGTGTATATGTAATGTTGGGTTAGGTGTTCGAACTCTCTTGCGGTCGAGTTTGAGGAAGACTTGCTCAAAGAATTGTCAAGGTGAGTTCTAGAACCCCTCTTTTACTGGCTTTCAACTGATTTGGGGCTGAAAATGTATGCATGAATGTTTTTATGAAGTGGGTCTTCACACCCGTACGTATAATTGAATGTGTATGTGAGTGAATATGATTTTGAATGCTTTCGATGTTTTAGTCATAGTATGCATATGTCTTGAAAGGGTTAGAATGTCAAAGTTAAGTTTGGGATCTGTTTTATTGGAGTTCGGTAGATGATGGGTTTGTTAAGCGTAGTGACTCTGCCGCGTGATTTCTGGGTGCATTTGATGCCTTGGTTATGGTATGTATCTGTTTAAGATGGTTGAATGTTAATTTTAAGTTTGGGACTGGATATGGTGGAATTCGGAAGCTAATAGGCATATTAGCGTATTGGCATTGTTCTCATGTTGAGGACAGGCCTCTGCGCCCAAATGGTTA
>BJCM01213941.1:0-19938 GCA_018326385.1 Flaveria bidentis
TGTCTTAGCTATATCAATGAACTGTGAATTTGTTGATACTGCTTGAATCGATTACAATTGTTTGTGTTTCACTTGAATTGTTCACTTAAAATCATTACAGATTGTCTCAATTGATCCTATCAATTGATATCGGAGCCTATCAACTGGTTCTGATCCGATCAATTGCTCTATCACAATCTTCTAAGTGTATATCAATTTTGTGATTAGAGTCATAACATGTTCCTTACTTAGCATGAGTGCATTGTTCTCAAGCCCGGGGTGGTCATTCCTCATGAGCACATCCTACTCAGAGCCCCCAGGAGAGGGAACATGTACAAGATAGATTTGCAAGTAACATCTCCCTCAGGAGAAGTTTCATGTTTTCTATCTAAAGAAAATAGTGATGAGTCTTTCCTTTGGCAAAAAAAATGTGCAATGTAAACTTTATGAACATGAACAAACTTATAAAGAATGATTTGGTAACTGGAATGCCAAAGAAAGAGTTTACAAGTGATGACCATTGTGTGGCATGCCTAAAAGGGAAGCAACACAAGGTATCTCACAAACCAAAGGAAAGAAACTCCATCACTACTCCCCTACACTTGTTATATATAGATCTCTATGGCCCCACCAGTGTAATAAGTCTAGGAAGGACCTCTTACTGTTTAGTGATTTGAAGAATTAAGGATGAGACTCCTGAGATTCTGAAGAATTTCATCTTAAAGTTTGAGAACCAATGTAATTATAAGGTCAAAACCATAAGATATGATCAATGAACTGAATTTAAGAACCAAATCCTTGATACATTTTGTGATGAAAAGGGTATTACAAGACAATATAGTGCTCCCAGGACTCCTTAGCAAGATGGTGTTGCTAAGAGGAGAAACATGACACTTTTTGAAGCTGCAAGAACTATGTTGTCTGACTCTAAACTGCCCATCACCTTCTGGGCTGAGGCATTCAACACTGCCTGCTATGTACAAAATAGAGTTTTAGTGGTTAAGACTCCTTATGAACTTTGGCACAAAAGGAAACCTTTCATTGGTTTTCTCAGGTCATTTGGATGTCCTTGCACCATCTTGAATACCAAAGATTGACTGGGTAGTGAGATTGAGATTCTCACTTAGGATCGAATATAATGATTGAGTTAATGATTGAATGGCGTAATCATACAATCAAGAAACATTCAATGCAGAAGAAATACTCATAAATGCTTGTTTGTATTGATGAAGGTGATTGATTATAGTAAATGCTATGGTTTGAGCATAAAGTAGTAATAATACACCTAGAGAGTAAAAGACAAAATATATTCTAATTGTCTATCAACAGTCACCTCATGTATGAGGATTTCTATTCTATTTATATGCTGACAAGATGCATTTTTACAAAATGACTAAACTACCCCTGACCTATACATCAGAACTAGTCTAAGTCTTGATCTGCATTTCCGTTGGTTCATCCGCATTGACAAATGCGGATGAGTTGAACTTCATCAGTATTTCTTTTGATGCTTCCACATTAGTAATTTGTTCATCCGTATTTGTTAATGCGGAAGAACAATAACTTGGTCCATTTGTCTGACTTGTCCACATTTGTAAATGCGGAAGAGTCAACCTGGTCCGCATATTCTTCTAAGCTATCCGCATTTGTTAATGCAGAAGAACAAAAACTTGTCAGCATTTGTTTTATGACTTCCGCATATACAAATGCGGTTAGCCACACTTGATTATTCTATCACCAGAATCTTCATCTACATTAATTCTTGGGCTTGTGGGAATCTCAGCAGAACAACCATCAACTCACCAATTGAATTGGCATGTATGATCCTTTCAAGGTCTAACAAAGTTCAAATTGCCAAGTTTGCTAAGAAATCAGATGATGGACACTTCATAAGATACTCTTCCCAAGCTAAGGCTTATAGAGTATACAATCTCAGAACTAGAGTAGTTGAGAGTCAGCTAATGTGACTTTCAATGAGCACACTCCGAGTGTGAAAGGTTCTAGTCCTGATTGGTTGTTTGTTCTTGATTTAGTTACCAACTATTTTAACAAATCTTGTGAGCATGTTTCAGGATCTACAAACATACTACCTACAGGTGATCCTGATCCAAGATTTGAGTTGAGAAGACCTTCAAGCTACACATCTTCAACACTAGATATAACTAACTCTCCAAATGAAGTTTCCATCAGCACAACGATGACAAATTTAGTTGATACATCTGAGATGCCTTCAAATTCCAGCTCAGAGGCTCCACAACCAGATAAAGAAGTTTTAGTTGTAGAAGAAAATGGTGGTGGTGATAGTGATCAAGAATTTATTGATGCTAACAACCACTCCATAGAAGACAACACCAATGATTTCACACACTCTTTGGATCAAGTCTTTCTTGATAAGTGTGTTGATATGGTGGGAGAAACATCAATGTCAAATCTAAAATTCTCTAATTTAGATCACTCTCAGCAACTTGATATGATCCCTCAGCTAAGGATCCACAAGTCTCATACCACCACAAACATCATTGGAGATGTTGACACAGGGGTAAGAACAAGAGGACAAACCCATAAAGCACATTTTTGCCTTCACTCTTGTTTCTTATCTCAGATAGAGCCCAAGAAGATTGATGAGGCTATGAAGGATGGAAGTTGGGTTGAAGCTATGCAAGAGGAGCTGCTTCAATTCAAAAGGCAAAAGGTTTGGAACCTATGTCCTCTTCCTCATAGGAAGACTACTATAGGAACCAAATGGGTGTTTAGGAATAAGAAATATGATAGAGGAATTATCATCATGAATAAAGCTAGACTATTTGTTCAAGGGTACACACAAGAAGAAGGAATTGACTACACTGATGTCTTTGCTCCTGTAGCAAGACTGGAAGCTGTTAGGATATTCTTGGCTTTTACTGCATCCAAAATCTTTAAGGTCTATCAACTTAGGGTCAAGTGTGCTTTTCTATATGGGGAAATTGATGAATAGGTGTATGTCAAACAACCACTTGGTTTTGCAGAAACTGATCATTCTGATTATGTTTGCAAGCTTGATAAAGCTCTTTATGGGTTGCACCAAGCACCAAGGAAGTGGTATGAGACTCTATCTCAGTATCTCTACAAGCATGGATACAGAAGGGGTACAATAGATGGAACTCTCTTCATCAAAGGACAAGGAAATGACTTGATGCTAGTTCAAGTATACGTAGATGACATCATCTTTGGTTCAACTAATCCAAGGCTCTGTAAAGACTTTGAGAAGCTGATGAAGGACAGATTTGAAATGAGTACCATAGGAGAACTCAATTTCTTTCTGGGAATTCAAGTGAAGAAAATTGAAGATGGAATCTTCATAAGTCAGTCAAAGTATGTTCAGTATATAGTCAAAAGGTTCAACATGACTGATTGTAAGATTGCTAAGACACCCATAGCAAGAAACCACTCTCTTGGACCTGATCTTGAGGGGGAGTGTGTGGATGAACACCTTTACAGGGCTATGATTGGGTCTCTCATGTATCTTACAGCTAGCAGGCTTGATATCATGTTTGCCACATGTATTTGTGCAATATATCAAGCCAACCCCAATATGTCACATCTTATCAATGCCAAAAGAATTCTAAGATACCTCAAAGGTGCCTCAACACTTGGCCTCTGGTATCCCAAGAACATTGACTTCAATCTGTATGCATATACAAATAGTGATTATGGTGGCTACAATATGACTACAAATTCTACATCTAGGGGATGTTAGTTTCTTGATGGAAGGGTTGTCTCATGGCAATGCAAGAAACAATCTCATGTCTCTGCATCAACTGCTGAAGCTGAATACATTGTTGCTGCAAGCTGTTGTGCTCAAGTGCTTTGGATTTAAAACCAGATGCTTGACTATGGATTAAACTTCAAGGAGACTCCCATTCACATAGACAAAAACAATACTATCTCAAACACTAAAATTCCAGTGCAGCACTCCAGGACAAAACACATCAATATCAGGTATCATTTAATTAGAGATAACTTTGAAAAGAGATTAATCAAACTAGTCAAGGTTAACACAAATGAAAAATATGCTAATTTGTTCACAAAAGCTTTTGATGAACAAAGATTCAAGTATCTTATATAATCTATTGGGATGATAAACTTTGAGTAGTTTTTCTTAAAACTTAATCATATTATTTCTAAAACATGTGTGTCCTAAGTTATCTATTCTATCACCTTCATAAGCTTTTGTTTTCTCTGGATGAAAATCTTTTTAGAAGAACATTCCTTAGAATTTTTGAAAATTCTTGGTCTTTTTCCTTCGGATGATATAAATTTTATCTTCGGAAGAAACTTATGCCTTCAAAACAAATAACTGCCTAAGTAAATTGCCTTCGAAAAAAATATCTGAAATATCTTTAAAAGCTTAAAATTCTCTCTTAGTCACTTACATGTTTTCAAGGACAATTTTCTTCCGAATCAAATTAACTCTCAAAAGCTTTATTCTTAGCTTAATAAAACTTTTAAGTCTTAATTTTCTTCTGAAGAAAAATTTTCAAAAACTCTCAGGAAATTCTTCCGAAGTCATTTTGGCTTCTGAAGCTTTTTCATTAAAACTTCCGAAGACAATTTACCTTCGAAAGATTTTCGAATTCTAAGAAAACTACTTTTTGAGCAAAAAGCAAACTTCTTTTTCAAAGGTGGGACTGACATCCAGATTTCAAAGTTTATCCTCTTTCATTAACTTTGTCCTAAATCATGTTCATATAAACCTAACGGTTTCCCTCTCTTTCTATCATCTTCATCTTTCCTCCAAACCTAAATTCCTAAAATTTTCTTTGCAGCCGCCTTTGTTCTTTCTTTCCTTCACCATTAAGCTTTCCTAAATGACCAACCATGCAGTTACACAGGAAACACAATCAGGTTGCTCCGTTAAACTTTGAGAAATATCCACACTTCTCAGAGGTTTGCCAATTCTTGGCTTTGTCTTACTACACCTCCCTTACCATCAATCCTATTATTTATGAGGACCATTTTCTTGATTTCTAGAAACTTGTCAAGAGGTTATTCTAGATGGGGAGAAGGCATTGTCTGCTACTGTGCAGGGAAGGACAATCTTCATCACTCCAACAATCATAAATACTCATCTGCAGCTGGATGATGAGGAAGGTGAGTTGTCATTTCCCAAAGAAGCTTTTAACTAGTCATTCCAACAGATGGGCTATGAAGAGGATTTCTCTGTAAAGACCTTCAGGAAAGGGAAGGTCTTATTTCAGTGGAAGTACTTACTACATGTGGTCATCCACAGCTTATCCAACAAGCATGGGGGATGGGACCAGATTCCTGAAGATCTCTCCTTCATAGTGCATAGGATGGTTCAGGGGGTCAAGTTCAAGTATTCTCAATTTGTCTATATAAACCTGCTTGCTAACTTATACTCCTTAGAATATTACATGTTTCCTAGATATGTTCAACACATTCTCAACTGTGAACTGAGCTCACGGTTAAGGGAAATAGATAATATTCTTCAACTGGGACAGATGAAGCCCAACATCTATAAAATCTTGAAGAAACTAACTGTTGGCTTCTTTGGGGTAGAACAACCCTAGTCCCAAAAATGTTAGAGCTCATTGGTCAAGGTGACAACCTGGCAACACAAGCTAGTGTTGAACCCACACCTTCTACATCTCAACCACCAAAATAGCTACAAATCACCCTCACTTACCAAAGAAGATCCAAATGAACCCCTGCATAAGCTATTCAGTCCATGCATGCCCCCATATCACTACCCACACATGAAGAAGTGAAATTTGGAGCTCCCACTTCTCTTGAGGAGAAAATCACTCCCATTCCTTCAACTATCAGTCCTGAGGTTCCTCATGCTCAAACTGATGAGCTCACAAGCCCAATAGTCTTAAGCCTTCATTCTGAGTCTTTACACTCAGATAAACAACCTTCAGAGGATAACTACCATCCCCAACCTTTAGACTTAAACCAACCAATTCCCAACCTTGAATTCTATACTGATGAAGACTTAGGCTTTAGTGAGTATCATGAGTCTCTCTATTCCTCCCTACTTAAAGAAAGATGAGTGTTGCTAAATCACCTATGTCTAGCCCACATCAGTCACCCATCATTGAGGTGGATACTTCTGAACCTGTTTAGGATATCCATATGGAAGAGGCTCTCACTTTAGCAAGTGATTACAGAACTAAAACCTCAACCATGGCAATTCAGCCCATTGACACTTCAATTGAAGTTATTATTAAGCAGAGAAAAACTAGTAGCCAAGAACTCCAAGCTGGTAGTGAGAGAGAAGACTTTGGTCCAATTCTCTCATTCCCCAATGATTCTTCTGATGAAGATGAGGGGATTCTGAGACTAAAAGTGCAAAAACAGTAAAAAAAAACATGCATCTATCTAATCTCCAAGGTTAGTCACCTTGAATCTCAGGTGACTACCTTGCAAAACAGGGTCAATGATCAACAACTTGAGATATCTTATATCAAGACAAACTAGCTGGGAGACCTTTAAGAAGAGCTCAACCAAGAACACAAGAACCTGTGAATGTGGTTGATCTACCCTACAGCTCACCTATGCAAGTGGGTTATTTCAGGATCGGTTTATGTCACTTAATACTTGGTTTTTCTCTCAAACTCACTTAAACTACACTCGAATCAGATGAAGCAGAGTCTCTCTAAGAGTTGATAATAATATAATAATTAACAATGAACACATAAAGATAATTTTCAAGGTACTTGCATATATTGCTTCTCAACTCAAAGTATTACAAGACTCTTACAAGCATATTACATGAGTTACAATGAGAAACTATATATAATACTACCTACAACCGGATATACTTTGATACAAGTTGGAATCCTCTAACTAAATAAAATACTACAAAGCTATAGTTTAAGGTATCTTAGATAATGTCTTATCTAAGATATGGTAGTCATGACATGTCCATGACTTATCTTTTGTCACCAACTAAAGTTGGCAACTATGCTAACTAATAAAGGTGAACAGTGAAATAAAGTATGGTCAACAACATGGCTTTTGAGAAAATGTCATACAGTATCTCAGAGGTCTACAGCGGAGTGTCAGAGACACCATACTTATGTTCACTTTTTCATAGTAGTGTATTTCGTAGGGTAGTTGGCTTCAGAAGAACAAGTTCGTCCGAAGCCACTTATACTTCGAAAGAGGCTACTTCTTCCGAAGCCACTTATACTTCGAAAGAGGCTACTTCTTCCGAGGCTTGAGGACTTCTTCTTTTCTTCATACTTCGGAAGTTGACTTCTGATCTTTTCTTCTCGGACTTGATCCTTGGAAGTGAACACTTTGACTTTGGAAGTAGAGTTTGTCTTTGGAAGTTAATCTTGCACTTTGTCTTTGGCAGAACTCTTTTTCCTTCGGTAGTTCCACACTTAGCTTCGGAAGTATTTTATTAGATGCACCAAAATATTCTAAGTGATTTGGTTTTGGTTGCACCAGCCTTCTTCTTGATCCAACAAACTCCCCCTAGGTTGATGCTATCAAAACTTCACTTGTTTCTGCTTCTCAAAACTTTTAGCACCAGGGAAAGCAGATATTTATCTGTTTATTTGTTCTTCCCAGAAGTGGTGCTGAGAAGCTTGTACAAATCATTAGTTGACAGGAGATCCAGTCTGTCACTCTGAATGATATGCACCCTCTGCTAGGTCCCTTTGAAAAGAGTTAGTTGACAAGAGCTTGTAATCATACTCCCATCTAACTATGGGTTCCAATTTAGGACCTTCAACCATCTGTAGAAAGGTTATGCCTTTTGTCATTGATCTTTCCTTTTCTTCCTTCTCTCTTAGTTTCAACTCCTCTTCAATCTTTGCTCTTGCGGTTAACTCAGCAAGATGAAGGCTGCTAAGGTGACTTCTGATGTGAGCAGTAGTTTTGGAGTTGGAGGGATTGGAGAATGGTTTCTCTACTAACTTAGCAATGTCAAATCTACTAGAGTGTAACAGAGAGGAGGCATTCAGCCTGTTGTTTTCTCCATTCTCTCTCTCCACAACAAAGTTGTGAGAGTCTTCATCAAACCTCCACTAGATGATTTTCTTTCTAGGCATAAAGGGCTGACTAGGAATCTTGTCCCCTTTCTTTGTATCTAGTAGAGTCACCAGCTTTCTTCACAGCTTCTTCTCTTCAACGTTTAAGGAGTTAGAGTTGATACCAAGAAGTCTAGCAGCATCGTCCAGTGTTCCTCTAGGCAGATCAAGAAATTGATCTCTTGTGAGGGAACATGAAGATCCATCAACATAAGTCAGTTTGACAGAATCTTCCTCACAAGAGATGTCGCTCAGGTTTGTACAATTTGTGAGCTTTGTCTTGATTGCCTTGAACTCTTCTAAGGAGAGATGTTTGGAAGGCTGAGGGGATGGTTTGGAAGGTTGTGGAGTAGTGATTCTAGAGAGTGTTTTGGGTTGAAGGATGGATGGTTGAGGTGAGGAAGTAGGTAAGGATAGTGGTGTAGGTTCAGGTGTGTAGAGTTCAGTTTTGATGGGGAATGGAGAGGGAATTGGTTCAGGTTGGGGTTGAGAGGTTGGCTTGAAGATTATCCCTTATACCCTTCTATACATCTTTCCTTTTACCCATATGAATGTCAGCTTTAATTTCGCTGACAATTCGTTGAAGTGTCTTATAAGACGTGGGTCCCACCTGCCTACTAGAGAAGCCGTGAGCCCAGAGATAGTCTTTCATCTAGGCTTTCTCACCTATCTTCTGGGTCGCAGTGACCCTAGCTTCTTCTTCTTTCTTCTTCTTTTCCCTCAACTTCTCTCTTGCAGCTCTTTTTCTCTCTTTCTCCAGTTGATCATGCTCTTTGTTTAAGAGCCATATGATCATATCATCATTATGTGGAGATAGTTCTTGAAGAGAGAAACCTCTGGATGTTAGAAAATATATCCTTTCCCTCCGGAACTACAGATCAACTTCCCTCTTTTTTCTTTCTCTTTCCTCCTCTAAGGCCAACCATGCTGCTTCCTTTTGTTGTTCATTCTGTAGCCTGGTTGCCTTTTCCAGCTCTACTAACTCCTCTAATGGTAGCAGGAGTATGTTTTTATTGGCAGCTCCAAGCTTGATGAGTCTGTCAATGATATCTTCCCTCTTTTTGTTATTGACTGCCTCCTGGTTGGCTTCAGCTGCTTTAGAACTGGCAGCTAACAACTTCTCAGTTGGAAGACTACCTTTTCTTTTAAGCTTTTCAATCCTCTCCTCCTCCTGAAGCTCTTCTGCAGTCATTTTCTTCTTTCCTTTATCATCTTTTGAAGTACTTGACTTTGGTGGTTCTTGGATGGAGGGTTCAGATTATGATAGAGGTAGTGAAGGTGTCTGAGCTAGAGGTTGGTTGAGAAAGTCCTCACTATTCACCTTAGATGCCAGCTCTAAAATTGCATCTGTGATAATTAGATCCTCGGACAAGGAGAATAGTCCTTCTGCAGCTTCCATCTCAGCTTTGGAAGATTCAGTTTGTTCTTCCGAGGCTTTGACTTCACCTTCGAAAGTTTAAAAGAGTGTAGTATATGTCCCAGCTGTTTCGTTTGCTGGGCCATCAGTCCTCATTTCCCCTTCGAATTGAATCCCAGGTTTCATTTGGACCTTAGGTTGACCAACTTCTTCCATAGTGGTAGAAGGTGCACTTAACCTCTGAAGCTCTTCAGCTCCAAAGTACATCATAGCCGCATCAGAGCTAGGCTGGTCTAGAAAAGATCTCAATAGAAACTTGGAAAAGAACCTATAGAGATCTCTGAGCATCCTTGGGTCTATTTGCAGTACAACTTGGGATGGCTCAGAAAAGATAGTTGCAATGGGAGCCGAATATCAAGAAGCTGAAGTTTGGCTTAGTGGTTCCTCAGTTGTTTGTCTCTAAATACTCTCCTCCTTTTTGGTAGCATCAGCTTGAGAGCTAGATGAGCTGGAGGAAAAGGTCAAGGAGACCTGAATGGGTACATGCCTAACAAATTTGTCAATCTGTTTCTTAGCTATTTGAGCCTTGAGACTGTCAATCTCAAGTTGCTGAGTGGCGGACCTATCCTCTAAAGTCCGAACCTTGGATTCAGGGTTTGTGACTTTAGAAAGCAGGTCTTGAATGGTGAGTTCCAGCCTTCCCTCATCTTCTTTTAAAGAATCATAGGAAGATGAGATAACATACCTGCTATGTTCATCCTGACCACCATATGTGGTTTCTTGGCACCCTGGTTTCCCTTACTTAATGATGACTCTTTATCAAAAGACATATTTGCCGCAAATTCAATCTCAGAAATGTTACCACTATCTGGAAGGTCTATTGAGGCACCTTCTGTAGTGGCAGTTGAATCTCCATGAGTCCCCTCCATAACAGTGGGACTCACCTCAATAGAGGCTTGTTGATGAGAGCTAGAGATAAGAGGTCTCTCTAGGCTCTGTTGATCTTTGAAAGAGTGTTGTAGATCAACTTCATTGCCATGAAAAGACATAAACTCTTCATCAATTTTGAAAAGAAGGTCAGTAAAGGATAGAGAGGTTAAACCTAATGACACGGGACCTTGATCAATGTCTACAGGCATTGAGCCTATAGTTGGGACCCTTTGTGGCTGCTTAGAGGAGTATAGATACTCACCCTGAGGGCTTTTATCTTGGGTGATGGGCTCATGGGTTTGATATTTAGGAGACTCAAAACCCATATTGAGGCCAATGGTGAAGGATGGTGAGACCTCAGACTGAATGGAAGCACATTGTTCCACTCTAGTCTTTTTGGATTGAACAGGAGGAGCTTGTTCAATCAGATTAGATTGAACAAGAGTTCGTTTGGGGTTTCATTGATATGTGATGGTGATTGGGTGAGAAGGTAGATTTGGCAATGTGAGAGCAGTTGCTAGTGTGGGTTCATCACCTGTGGGGTTAACAGGGACGTCACCAGGAGCTACTTGCTCCGTCATACCTGGAAGCAGAGCAATGTATTAACCAGTGAAATTAGTGGACACTTTATTCAAAGTCTTGAAGATTGTCGGCCTCATTTGAGGGACAATCAGAGCAGCTGCACAGACAAGCTGACTCTGGTCTAGCTCAAAGTTGATTATATGCTAGAGAAACCTGGGATACATGAAGAATGTTTCCCGTTGGAGGTTTCCCATAAGATTGGTTAGCATAGATCTGGAGTAGTTAAAGCAAAGGCTTCTCACCATTCCACAAACTAGGCACCCTAGTTCATATGGGATTTGATCCCATCCCTAAGATTTGTTGGACAGGAAATGAAGAACAACATGCAGCAGGAACTTCCAGTTGTATGAAAAGTTGAATTTGTAAACTGTAGATCTGCTAACATCTCTACCATAACCCATTTGGATGTAGGTGTTGTCCAAATCTGCTTTGGGGAACTCTGTGGGTGCACCCTCGTCATGAAGCTCGAGATGCTTCTTGATGAGTTGTTTAGTAATGACCAACTCCTGGCCACAAATGCTCGATCTTATTACCCGAACCCCATTTAGGGTTTCAATCTGATCATTTTCCCAAAGTTTAGCCATATGACTTGAATACACGAGGGGGTTAACAATCAGGGCAATGTAATAAGATGATTGGGTAAGAAAAGAAATGATATCAGAGAAGTCAGCATCTCTTGAAGAACCAAGAAGTGTGACTTGATTGTGCTGAGGGTTAAATGCCATTTGAGAAAGGTGAAAGCAGATGAGTTTGGACTTGGGTAAATTGAGAATGAAGGAAGCTTTTTGGGCAGTAAAATGTGGTAAGAAGATGAAAGTGAGTAGTCGGGACTATATAAAAAAATGAAATGGTGGTTTATGGGGTTAGGATAAGGTGATGTGATGTTTTAGTGGATGATGTGATAGGGGCGGTAAGGTTTAGTTTAGTTAAATAATCCGACATTATTAACAAAATATTTACTTTTTACAGTGTGGGGCCCAAATGTTTCTGTTACACAGTAAAATATCTCTTCCGAGTAAAAAGTTTTTTTGAAGGTAATTTTGTCTTCCGAAGGCAATTATTACTTCCAAAGGTAAAGTTCTATTTCCGAGAGTAAGGATTGCTTTCCGAATGGAGCGTTTTATAAGCTTCGGAAGTAGATCTGATATGTAATCAATCGCTTCTTCCGAGACTAAAAACTATTCCGAGAAGAAAATTATCCTGGGAGGAATTTGCTTTGAAAGATAGGTAAAACATCTTCTGAGGGTTAATTAATTTATACTTAGTGAAAATTTCAGAGAGAGATCTTTTGTAACAGGGCTTAGATTGCATTGACATAAGACATTACATATTTAAAAAGGTTTTCAAAAGAGGTAGACTAATCAATGTTTATCATCCTAATGGATGTAATGAGATACTTAAATCTTTGTTCATCAAAAGCTTTGGTGAACAAGTCAGTATATTGTTCATTTGAGTCAACTTTGATTAGCTTAATTAGATTTTTCTCATGAATATCTCTAATGAAATGATACCTGATATCAATATGCTTTGTCTTAGAGTGCTTCACAGGATTTTCAGTGATGGAGATAGCACTGTTATTGTCAATGTGGATACGAGTGCTCATATAGTTGAATCCATAGTCTAACATCTGGTTCTGAATCCATAATACCTAAGCACAAAAACTTGCAGCAGCAATGTATTTAGCTTTAGCAGTTGATGTAGAGACACAGGATTGTTTCTTGTACTGCCATGAGATGATCCTTCCACCAATAAATTGACATCCACGTGATGTTGATTTCTTGTCAATGTTGCAGCCACCATAGTCACTATCAGAGTATCCATAGAGATTAAAATTGTTGTTCCTTGGATACTAGAGACCTAATTTAGGTTCTCTTTGAGGTATTTGAGGATTCTCTTGGCAGCAGCTAGGTGAGACACCTTTGGACCAGCCTGATATCTTGCACAAATACAAGTTGCAAACATGATATTAGGTCTACTTGCTGTGAGATACATCAGAGAACCAATAATTGCCCTATACTGATGTTGATCAGTATCCTCCCCCTCAAAGTCAGGATAAAAATTTATGGTTTCTGGGTATGGGTGTCTTGGCAGGCTTACAATCTTTCATTTCAAATCTTTCTAAGATGTCATTGACATACTTGGATTGATTGATGAAAAACCCTTCCTTTAATTGCTTCACCTGAATTCCAAGGAAAAAGTCCATTTTTCCCATAGAACTCATCTCAAACTTCTTCTTTATGATGCTTTCAAAGTCTTTACACATTTGGTCATTTGAAGAACCAAATATGATGTCATCAACATAGACTTGAACAAGCATGATGTCCTTTCTAGATTTCCTTATAAAAAGAGTCTTATCAATGGTACCTCTAGTGCAACCATTCTTCGGAAGAAATTGAGCAAAGTCTCATACCACAGCCTAGGTGCTTGGTGCAGCCCATATAGAGCTTTATCCAATTTGCACACATAGTTGGGGTGTTGTGGGTCTTCAAATCCTGGAGGCTGGCACACGTAGACTTCCCTATATATATCCCCATATATAAAGGAACACTTGACATCAAATTGGTAGATAGTGAAATTCTTGGATGCAGCATAAGCAAGGAAGATCCCAACTGCCTCAAGTCTTACAATAGGTGCAAAGACATCAGTATAATTGTTCCCTCCTCTTGAGTGTATCCTTGAACCACTAGTCTAGCCTTGTTCTTGATAATCAAGCCTTTGTCATCTTTCTTGTTTCTGAAAACCCATTTTGTGCCTATAGGTACTTGACCAAATGGTAGCGGACATAGGTTCCAAACCTTTTGTCTTTTGAATTGAATCAACTCCTCTTGCATCGATTCAAGCTAGCAACTACATTTCAAGGGATCTTCTACCTTCTTAGGTTCCATTTGGGACAAGAAGCATAAGTACAAGCAGACATTCCTATGATGAGTCTGTCCTCTTGTTCTCACACTTTTAGAGACATCCCCTATGAGGTTCTCAGCTGGATGAGTGTTGTGAATTCTTAGTTGAGGAATCACTTCCAGTTGCAAAGATAAATCCATATTGGACATATTTTGCTCAGGAGCTAGAACACTTTGTCCAGCTGCTATTTCAAATTCATTCAATGAGGACTGATTGAATGAATGAGAAACATCATCATGTGTTGGCTGTGAAGCAGCATTAACAGTTGTTTGTTCCTTCAAGATGCTACTTTCATTAGCTTGGTATTATGTAGTGTCACCTGATGAAGTTTGAGGGTTAACAAGTGAATCACTGGTTGAAGCTCCACTATCCCTTGAGATAGTTATACTGTTACTTCTACCAATAGTGGGAGCTTGATTTGTTGCAGCTCTTGGAGAACTTGGAATAGGTCTGGGTAACTCAAATAGTCGGTTATCTTCAGAATTGCTTTGAGTACCTATTCCAGATGAAACATTCTCACAAGATGGTTTAGAATAGTTTGGAAACAATTCTAAGTCAAAATATGATTAGGGTCATTCCCCCTAACACAAGGATTGTGCTCATTGACAACAATGTTGGATGATTCCTCAAATTGTTGATTTTTGATGTTGTAAACTCTATAATATTTAGAGCTAGAGGAGTATCCAACAAAGATAGCATCATCCGACTTTTCAGCAAATTTAGCCAATTTGTCTTTTGTGTTAAGTATGGTACACCTACAGCCAAAGTACCTTAGAAAACCAATCAACGGTAGCCTCTTGTTCCATAGTTCATTAGGGGTCTTTCCATGTGGCTTAACTACAAGAACCATGTTCTGCACATAGCATGCGGTGCTGACTGCCTCTGCCTAGAATGTTAGAGGTAGTTTGGAATCAGCTAACATAGTTTGAGCAACCTCAATAAGTGCCATGTTCCTCCTCTCAGCAACACCATTTTGTTGAGGAGTTTTGGGAGCACTGTATTGTCTGGCAATCCCTTTTGAGTTATAGAATGAGTCTAGAATGAGGTTCTTAAACTCAATCTCTTGATCATTTCTAATTATCTTAACCTTATGATCAATTTTATTTTCTATTTTAAGAATAAAAGATTTTAACGTTTCAGTAGTTTCATCTTTAGATCTTAAAAAGAATACCCATGTAAATCTTGTAAAATCATCAATAATTACAAGGCAGTATGATTTTCTTCCAATGCTCATTATACTTGTAGGACCAAATAGATCCATGTGTAATAAGTGTAATGGAGTGGCGATGGAGTTAACAATTTTGGATTTGTGAGATACCCTGTGCTACTTCCCTTCCAGGCATGCAACATAGTTATTTTTGTAGAAAATTTCCTTTTTAGGCAAACCATGTACCAAGTTATTTTTAGCCAATTTATTCATTGTCTTAAAATTTACATGACACATTCGTTTATGCCAAAGTGTTGACTCATCACTATCAACTTTGGAAAGAAAGCATGACACTTCACCCATTAGGGAAGCATTGTTCATATCAAGCTTGTACATATCCCTTTTCCTGGGAGATCTAAGAAGCGCCAATTCTAGAGGAATTGTCATCCCTGTTTTGAGGATAATGCACTCATGTTCTATGAAGAGCATTTGATGCTTTTGATCACAAAACTATGAAACACTTAACAAATTGTTTTCAAGCTATTTGACAAAGTGAACTTTGTCAACTTTTAACTTTCCGTTGGATATACTTCCTCTGCCAAAAATATATCCACCGGCCTCACCTCCAAATTGGACAGGACCTCCACCATAATGTTGAATTGTTGAAGGAGAGATCTGTTCCCTGTCATGTGCCTAGAGCATTCGCTATCCATAATCTAAACATTGTTATTCTTGTCATATGGATATCCCTGCACATAAGATGAGATGATTAGTTTTGATTGGAAACCCAAGCCTTGTTGGTCTTGGGTTCTTCCAATGATAGTGACATAATTGAACCAACTTTTAAGCATGGGGGTCAATAGGTGTCATTGAAGAAGAGGTTTGGGCTGCAACATCTTTCTTGATCTTCCAATCCATCTTTTGGTTGATCATGGAGGATGAGCTTGTTGACGTTTTAGCAGCATGGAATTCTTCCGAAGCTTCTTTTGTTTGGAAGATGCCTTCACCACCTTTTCTTCCGAAGTAGTCTTCTTCTGGGATGGTTTCAAGGGAACTCTTTTGTTCTTATGATTCTTTTTAGCTTCCGAAGCCATTTTCCCTTCAGAAGAAGGACTTTCTTCAAAAAGCAACCTTGATTTGGAAACCAGCTTTTCCTTTTTCATTACATGGACCATTTGATAGGGTCCAAATAAGAAACCTTCCCTGACTCCTTATCTTTTAACATTATTTGCATGATGTGTGCTAGTAGGATTGTAATAACAATCTTTGGCCATATGGTTTTGCAGACCACATATTATGCATGCAATGTTAGTCTTCTGGGAACCTGAGGATTGCTGTTTCTTGTTCTTTTTCTCTTCATCAGCAACCTTTCCCTTTAACTTCTGAACCTTTGGTAGGATAGGATTGTTGTTACTACACCCCTTTCCTGAATCAGAGTTACCTACCACCTGGAATCCAGCTGAGATGAATACACCCTTTTGTTTTAGGTCAATCATCAGCTTGGACTCAGCCACTTTCTTGACAGTTCTTCGTACTCTTTAGCTCTGCTTCTTCTGGCCTTGGTGGTTAGGATTTAATCATCACCGGGAGAAGTGGGTTAATTTACATGTTCCTTCCCTGTGGTGGCCTCTATTATTGCATCATTCTTCAACTCAGGTGAAGATAGGTCAACAGATGAGACCTCTTGCTCTTCAGTACCACACCTTGGTTGTCTTATGGATTCATAAGAGTGTGGTGGAGCGATTTCATTGGTCCCCAACCCGTTTTTTGTTTTGATAACAAATTTTAGAGTGGGAGGATGATGCAATAATAGCTTGGTAGTTTTGCTCAGAAATGGCATACTTCCTGGATTGAGCCTCAGTAGTGACAAACTGGGCTTGAGCCTCAGACAATTTGGATATCAAATCCTTTACTTGAGTCTTATAGTTTGTATGTTCGTGTTTTAACAAAGACACAGTTTTCTGCAACTCTTCAATTTTTCTTTGATAGTTAGATTCAGCCCTTTTAAAATCAGATTTTAAAACATTTAGAGACTCAATATCGGA
The DNA here is from genome assembly GCA_018326385.1 of Flaveria bidentis. Taxonomy (NCBI): domain Eukaryota; kingdom Viridiplantae; phylum Streptophyta; class Magnoliopsida; order Asterales; family Asteraceae; genus Flaveria; species Flaveria bidentis. The sequence continues at coordinate 16,984 of BJCM01213941.1, forward strand.
TTTAATCTTAATATTATAGTCCTTATACAGTTTAACCCTAGCAATACATGCACGAGTACAAAGATGTTCATATACCTGATTGTCATTTGTTCCTGCCATGAGTGCTTGAGCAGGAGTCACATCCTATACCATAAAGCTCTAGTCAACTTTTTGAGCCATTACAACTGTCTCTGTTGACTTTCCAGTGGGATTTGATGTAGAGGGATGCGTGGAGGCTTGTAGGGTTCCCGGATTTGACTTGGGAGCCTTGCATTCCCTTGCAAAATGACCAAGTTGGTTACAGTTGTAACATTTGGCCTTAGTTTTGTCAAACCCAAATTTGCTGTTGGTTGGGTTCTGGGGAATTGCCTTCCAGTTCTCTTGAAGAACTTCTTTACTCTGTAGGTTAAGAGAGGCATTTGTTGGACTATGTCCAGATACTCCACATCATCTGGACTGAAGCACTCTAGATCATTAAAGCAGTACTAAAAGTCACTAGAGTGTCCACTTTTTGAGACAAAGGCACATTTATCCTGAAAGGAACTATGTTGAGCCTCTTGAGACCTTGGAGTCTCAGGAAATGTAATGTATGGTCCATATGAGCAGGATGGTTGTTGGGTGTAAGTCAGGTACAATTGAGGTTGTGTGGGTCCTGAGCCTTCAGCAACCATCAAAGCATTGCTAGTAGGAAGACTCAGGGTTCTGCTTATCTGATGGCCTCTCTTGCTCTCCATCTCCAAACGGTATCCATCAAGGATGTCATAGAGTTCATGGTGAGGGTTTTTCTCTCAAACTTACTTATACTACACTCGGATCAGATGAAGTAGAGTCTCTTCTAAGAGTTGATAATAATATAATAAGTAACAAAGAACACAAAGAGATAATTTTCAAGGTACTTGCATATATTGCTTCTCAAATCAAAGTACTACAAGACTCTTACAAGCATATTACATGAGTTACAATGAGAAACTATATATAATACTACTTACAACCGGGTATAATTTGATACTAGCTAGAATTCTCTAACTAAAGCAGATACTACAAAGCTATAGTTGAAGGTATTTTAGATAATGTCTTATCTAAGATATGGTAGTCATGACATGTCCATGACTTACCTTTTGTCACCAACTAAAGTTGGCAACTGTACTAACTAATAAAGATAAACAGTGGAATAAAGTATGGTCAACTATATGGCTTTTGAGAAAACGCCATGCAGTATACAGGAGGTCTGCAGCGGAATGTCAGAGACACCATACTTATGTCCGCTGGTTCATAGTAGTGTTTTCCGAAGGGTAGTCGGCTTCGGAAGAACAAGTTCTTCCGAAGCCACTTAAACTTCGAAAGAGGTTACTTCTTCCGAGGCATGATGGACTTCTTCTATTCTTCATACTTCAGAAGTTCACTTCTGATCTTTTCTTCTAAGACTTGATCTTTGGAAGTGAACACTTTATCTTCAGAAGTAGAGTTTGTCTTCGGAAGTTGATTTTGCACTTTGTCTTCAGAAGAACTCTATTTCCTTTCGAAGTTCCATACTTGGCTTCAGAAGTCTTTTATTAGATGCACCAAAATAGTCTAAGTGATTTGGTTTTGGTTGCACCAGCCTTATTCTTGATCCAACAGAAGGTTTTGACCTTATCAGCATGCCACTTGTCAATGCAAGCCAATCTAAAAAAACTGACAGGCTGGCTCAAAGGATACAAGATAGAATTACTGAAGAGTTCAGACTTAGAAGGAGACAAAGGCAATCAGGTAATACTATTGGTAAACTAGATGTTGAGGCAGACCCTAAGATAAGCTTCAAAGGGGAAACCTTGACTGAAGGCCCAGTAGTAGAGTCTGAGAGCCCTGTCATATCCAAAACTACTTCAGCAATCCATTCCCTTAGTGAAGCACATGCTGGTAAAGATGCATCACAACCTCTCTCTGGCCAGAGCTTGGAAGCTACACCAAGCAATGAAAGCCAAAGCTCTCTTCATCTTGAGTCACAAAGGTCTGTGAGTGACAAAGAGAAAAGAAAAATGACTTTTGAGGAGCTTGAGGAAGAGGAGAGAGAGAGAAGAATAGGAAGCTAAGGGAAGAAAGTTCCTCTACTGGATCTGTAAGATTCATGGAAGCTGGTATCAGGGCTGCCCCTAGGCCAAACACTCAGGATGATAAGTTGAGGGCAGTCAGGATAAGCTACTTACAGACCAGGAATTATGATATTAATAATATCATCTCCCTCCGCTTAGATGAATTAAATGAATTGGCTGACATGGAAGTGTCAAAGGAAAGAAAGGAGGTAGAGGATGCAAAATTACTTTTTCAAATCAAAGAAGAATGAACATGGAAAAGACTCTACAACAATGTGCCTACCCTCTCCCTAGTTCAAGAAAGTCTTGTACAAGATGATATGGCTCCACAAGAACCTCAGGTAGACAAAGAAACAGATAGGATCAAAATGATCAACTACCTGAGTGCCACAGGCCTCTATCAGGCAGATGTACTTCTTCCCCTATCCTTTGAATACATTGAGTTCGAGTATCTCAAGCAGCTTGAACTTGAAGTAATCAAAGAAAGAAAAATCACAAAGAAGAGGTTAAAGGAAGAAGCTGCAAAGTCAAGAGCCATCATCTAGAAGAGTATGAAGAAGTCAGTTGATAGGCAGAGGATGATGAGCTTCTTGAAGCTGTATGGATTCTCCGGAATGAGAATTGGCCCCATGTCTCTATCCATTATGGATGAGCATATAAGGGTGATCAAGCAGAAGATTCAAGGAGGAGAATTAGTTGACTTACACTCCCCCATCAAGTTAGGTCCCTCAAGAAGTGGAGGTTAAGGTTGAACCATTTGAGACAACACAACCTGAACCTCCTGTTGAGCATCAACAAACTTCTACATCTGATCTACAGCAGGGTTATATCCCCTCTCAATCTGAACTTGTGAAAGAGGAAGACCCAACTGATATATATTCATATATATATATATATATATACA
>BJCM01213944.1:2500-12187 GCA_018326385.1 Flaveria bidentis
AAAAATTATTTTATATTTGATGGGTACCAATACAATGAAGAAGTTAATGCGTTTTGTTTGAGCAAGCATGCTCATACTTGTTCATAATTATATAGGACAATATTCTTAATACATTATCATTTTTTTTCTTACTTTTGTTATAGTTTTTTCAAAATTAATGAAAATCTTATTAAAATAAAGTATACATTTTAAAGAAAAAGAAAAGTTATATTATTTTTTAGCATTAAAGTTAAATATTATAACTAGTTGTTTTTGCATTTAATAAAATGCCTATTGATGTTCTAAAATTATATTTTCAAAGTCCTAGGAAGAAAGATGCATCTTGTGTTCACTTATAACACTACTTATTATTGAGTCATACGAGATTTTCTTGTTTTTCTCTCCGATTGAGATATCCTTTATTTCACCCATTGAAAAATAACTTAATCATAAATATCTAGAATATGAAATCAAACTAGATCTATTTGGGGGGAATCATAATTAATATTATCAATTATAAGAATTTATGGTTGTCTTAAGTGTGCTACTACATTTAAGTAAGTTAAAAAAACTTAATGGTGATATTCTAACATGTTATAAAAGATTCTTACTTTTTGAAAGTAGAAGTTTTCTTAAACTCTTATGATATTAACTCGTTAAACTTTTCTAGAATAAAAAGAATTATAAAGGTAAATTAATGTGCTAAGAAGTCGAAATGACAAGCTATAAAAGTATGAGGGTGATTAATGTTTTTTTAAAGGATGATGATTAAATCATTAAATTCAAACAAAACAAAAATCTTGTCATAACAGAAATGGAAATAGAACAGCCATTATAAACGTGGTTTGTGCCCTAATATTCAAAGTCAAAGGTCATGATAAAATTATGATAGTGGGCTTGGTCATAACCTTATTAATAAAAAAATAATAATGAAAAACTAAAAGAAGAAATTTTACCCTATTTTAAAAGGCAACACCAGTGGCGTCTTCGCTACAATGCTATCATATAACTCGAGTTGCTTATGGTTCACCCCACTGATGCACAATTTATTATATTATTTTCTTTTTATTCGATTTATTTTTAGAATAAATACAATAACATTATATATATTTACTAATTATTAATATTTTTACATCATAATAGTCACTTTTGTTTTTATCTTTATTTTTTACTTATATTCCCGATACATATTTTACGATTTAAGCCCCTATAAATTTTATTTTAATTTTGGTCCCTAAACTTTTCATCTTTTATAAAAATTTTATTTTACATTTCAGTTTAAATTATATGAGTTAACATGCCGTAATGTGCACACGTGGTTTATGGTTTAATGTTATTACGCTTATTTTTTCGGCCTCGTCACAACGCACGGGTCCTATAATGAGTTAATCATTGTTTTTAATGTTTAACGTTTTAGGTGCACGATTCGATATTTTTACGTCTAATTTCCGTTCAATTTTATTTTTCATTTATATAATTTTAATACGAGTTTTTTCCTATATTGGTGACCAACTTAGGGTGATATAACATTTATGCTATTTGACAAGATTTTAACCCCCTTCGGTTGGCACGGTTTTACGGGCTGCAACGCGGGAGACTTAACACTAGTTCTAAAACGATTAACAAAGTTTGAGATTTGTGGGTCTAGTAAGTGGGGGTGTTGGAGGGGAGGCCATTCGGAATGATTCCCGCCCTCAAGTTGGTGTTTTTTATTGCGCCATTTTTGTTGTTTTTAAATTTTTTATTCTAATCTTTAATTTGCTACTTATTTTTAATTATTTTTTAGTTTTCGTCAGTAAGCTAGATGGGTTTTTTACGTCAAATTGATAGCCGTTACGATGTGATTATGTGTGTCCTTTAATTTTCTTCCCTGTCGTGGAATTTCCCATGCAATGTATGTGAAGAACATTCCTAATTATAATATGAACTATCAATAATTTTGGAGTCATTTAGAGTTAGACGAGTTTGAAACCTAAGTTATGATCTAAAATATAAGACATATGTGCAGTTTCTTTTTCAAAGGCTCTTTTTGTTATTAAAAGTGTTTCAAAACATAAGTCTATATCTATACTACTAGTATATAATATATACAAAAAAGATAACATGATAATTTAATTTAAAGTGCAAACACATATACAACATTTTAAACATATAGTGCTAGTGCTTTATGTACTAGTTTTAATTTTGCCCCTATTTAATTAACTTCTTCTAATTATTATATTATTTAATACTCATTATTAATACATATTTAATAATGTGATATTATTTAATTCACTTCATTAAATTTTATGTTACTTATAAAAATATAATTGACACTTAAACTTATAGTTACTAATCATATTTTTATAACTAAGTATTATTTAAATTAAGTATTATTTTATTTAAATACTTATATCTATACTGTTATATAATACATTTATTTGATAGAGATTAATTTTACCAATCATATAAGTTTTGAAACAACATATACACAGTAGTGCAAGACATTTAAGATGGGTAAAATATGAAATTGATTAAAATTTTAAGATACTTTAGGGACAATATAATAAAATTATCCATTAAATTTTATATACATTGACATTTTTACCCTTGTCTCTTTAATGTATTTAATAAATATTATTAATACATTATTTAATAATATGATATTATTTATTCAATTCATTAAATTTTATTTTATTTTTGATACTATAAATTGGCTTTTAAATATATATTACTAATTATATTTTATAACTAGATGCTATTTAAATTAAGTACCATCTTATTTAAACATTTATTATATAAGTTATATATATATCTTCATAATTATAATAACTATAATATTAATATTTTTCTAAAAGCATATTGTGAGTTTAATAATTTTAATATTTATCTATATTTTTTATAATAAAAGTTAAAGGATCACAGAATAACTATTTTACATATGAATTAAGACATCCATGTGAAAAGTCATGCTTAAATTTCAAAAAATTAATCATTTTATTATATTTATGTCTTTAAAATAAAATATAACACATGATACTTATAATACAAATGATAAAACATATGCAAGTAACCAAACAAAATAATCATTTACTTTCAACGTTGTTCATTTATTGCAATTAAACACTAATCTCTCTTCTCATTTCCTTTGCTGGTTGTAAACAACCCAATAACAATCAAAATAGTAACTTGTGGTGACATTTTCTCCATTAACTTTCTCCGGTTTATGCAAATCACCAACGAAAGCTAACTCCGATGATAAGTAAACTCTAATCTACATTCATAAAACGAAACCACCCTCTAAAATTTAGGTAATAAGTGATTTTCGACCATAAATACCTTTCACTAATATTGTTGGGATTATATAGTTGTTTTAAAGACTTTTGTAACATACATAATTGTTTTCTTTCATTCAATTTTTCAATAATTATTTTTTGATTTTTTAATTTACGTAATAACGCACCAAGCTTATACTAACTAAAATCGAATTCCCCAAAAAACACGCAACCGTACCAACACAACGTGCGTGCATTTTCACTAGTTGATCATATGAAGTGTGCTAATATAAATATAGTCATTGCAATTTGAAAAAAAAAGAAGTTAATGATCATTGAACAATATAAAGTTTGTGTGTTTATTGTTACATATGATACGAATGAATCTTTTACACTTTATATCATAATTTAACATGGTGAAAATAACGTTTGAATAAACAAATATTTTGTTTGAATGTCATATTGACCTATATGTTTATAAAGGAATATAAGTTTAATGATTTCTAGATCTAACAGGTTTAGAAAGAAACATTTTATTATTTTGAGTAAATTATCATTTACATCCCTAATGTTTGTTTATTTTAATCACTTGCATCCTTGCGGTTTCAAAATTGTCATCCGGTCCCTGACGTTTCATATTATTTTCATTTGAGTCTATACGTTTCATTTTTATTTTCATTTGAGTTCAAATGAGTAACACTTTAATGTTTCTGTTAAAATTATTATTAAAATGACGAAACTACCCTTAAAATTAAAACATTCATAAAAAAACCTTGTGGGTCCCATCCATCAACACCATCTTCTTCAAATCACCACCACCACAACCACCCCCATCACCACCACCACAACCACCCGGTTATCACCATGACAGCCCCATCACCACCACCACAACCACCCCGCCGCCAACACAACCACCCGACTGTCACAATAGTTTGTATGTTTTGATCCGCTAATGCAGTACCTCCTTGAAGTAAGAAACAAAGAACAATAGAACATGGGTGACTTTTCGTCAATAGGTTTACCCGGGTGATCGGACTTAAAAATTATTCATTAGCTGTTAAAAAAATAAACAATAAGTTACCTTCTTTTATGCAACTCGTACACGTTGTATTAGCAGCGAGTTTGGGTGACTATTGGGTCAGTGGCAAACCAATAAAATTGTTTCACCATGTCTTTTGAATGTATACGTGTGCCCACAGATTCCACCAGGTTCAAAACAAAATAGAGAGAATGATAGAAAGAGAGAAGATGTTAGGAGCAAGCTAGAAAGGGTGGAGCCGAAAACAGGTGTTCTCTAGCGACAACAAAGGCGACGACGGATGCACAAATAAGAAGGGGTCGTCGTCTCCGACCTAAGTTGTAAATCTATCGCACACACTTTTACTCTCGCTCTTTCTGGGTGTGTGTGTGTGTGTGTGTGTTTGTGTGTTATTCATATACTAATCGAAGAGAAACATATAGAAACTTATTGTGTATTCATGTAATTATAATCTAAACAAATTAAACCATTTAAAGATATTGATTAACATCATTTGAGTGCTTAATAGCTTTGACTAATTCAAATTGAAGATTACGATTGTGAGTCAAGCTTCTTATCAATCTTGAGTTCTTGAATCCATTCAGGCTGCTTGCATCACAGCTGAGTTAAAAATTCATTATAAATCAGTTGACATTTGTGAATTTATAAAAACAAAGTCAATAATAGTTCTCAACAAACATTAGTTATCATAGTCACATAGTGGACCGGAGTTATTGGCTTGCCAACCTTTCTAAAGACTCAAACTCACTATAATCATGTTCACCTTCAAAAACAGGTTACATGAAAGAAATTCAACAGGCAGCCGTATGTCTGTTTCGGTTTGCTTTTTGTGTATATATCTTTTGCATATGATGATATCATAAAATAAGAAGTGTCACCTTGCTCAACTCATTCTATAATCCATTGACTCCCTCTGATTTTTCATGATTTTTCCAATCCCATTTTTGAGTAATTAAAGATGCACGGAATTATATGAAGATTTATAATACAGATTATTATTGTTACAAACACATGTTTGATTTCTTGATTATTGTTCTCCATTTAGTGAAACCATTATTGGGTTGAGCTTTGAATTTTGTTTTGGAAGTTGGGACCTATGCTGGGTACATTAGCTTTTCTTTTTTACTGTTGTGCACACTATTAAAAGTTAGTTGTTGTAGCACCACAGAGGTCAAATGTATATATCAATTCTGCTTTTATTAAGTGTATGTCCTCTTTTTTTGTTATTGTAACTGAAATGTTAGTTTATGATTGTTTGTTGTTCGTATGTTATTTATTGTTTCTATTTTGCTTATGCATATGAAGTGTTTCATTCTCAGATTACCATGTACTGCTTCTTAATTGTTATGTGTTTTATATACTTTGAATTTTGCTTCGTAAATTGAGGCATTTGTAAACTCCATCAACTCAAAAAATTAAATTATATTCAAGGGAAGAAATAAGAGATCCGATAAAGGCCAAAGATATCCTGATTACCCATGAGAGCATCATTCTTTTGGAGCGACAACATATCTTTTTGAGCAGTTATAAGAATGCAGAATGCTTTTGCAACCAGATTATCAGCTTAGCTAGCAACTCCCTTTTTTTAATTTTTATTTTTTTTGTAAATCATAAACACCATGTATGTAACTACAATCTGGCTCGTAGGCCTTTATATTAAACGGAAAGAAATCTCGCGCAACGCATAATTAAAAAGTTCATATGAGCTTGAGTAAATCATCTTTTATTAATATATAAAACTACATGGTATGTTTTTCGGGGAGTGTTTGTTTTGCAGATTTTGTTGGAATTGAAATTGCAATTGCAATTAGAAAATTTGTATGTGGAGTTTAATATTTTTTAAAGAATTTAGAATTCAAGGAAATTAAAAGCTATAAAGGGAATTTAACTTTCATATGCAATTTTAGTGGCAAAACACTTATAAAATTTTTGGAATTTGTCACCCATTGCAAATCGCCACCACCTCTATGACCATTAATCACCGCTGCTACATACCACTGATCGCCCCCGCAGTCATCACTACCAACAATAAACCGCAACTACCGACCGCGGCCGTTGTCGAAAATTGATCATACCCTAGCGTGTCTAACAACCGATCATGCTCGCCGGCGAAAAATGATAGTCGCCATTGAGCGCATCTAAAACTGAAGTGGTTCAGCGACGAAGATTGGTGGTCGACCACAGGCAGGTTCGTGGAGATTGGTGTTTGTAGGTGGCGGGTATGGTTAGCGGCGATTGTCGATTGTCAACAACAGTGGCGACACGAACGATTGTCAAAACTATTTCTTACAAGCAAAAGCAAAACTTAGAAGTTTTTGGCAAGTGTAAGTGTCAAAAAGTGAAAATCTTTGTTTTTTGGAACATAATCCAATTCGATGTAGTTTTAATTTACAACCCTTCTGAAACACGAATTAAATCCTAATCGAGCATGAACACTAAAAATCACAATAATCAAGCATTAATTCAATCATGAAAGCTTATGTTAATGCCAAAACCAAAACCGAGCACAAATCTAATCCAATTAGCCCTTGAAATAAATCTAGATCTAATTCTGCCCGAAACTTTTAAACATCATCCTTAACCTATTTTGACTTAAAAATCCATTGAAATTAATTCAAATGACCACTCTCGATCCACAAAATCCTTTATTTAGCCCATAGGTCCTAATACGAATTATAAAGGAAGGATCATTAAACCACTTGAATCAACTCAATAAGTATCGAAAATCAAATTATAGTTGTGAAATGAGCGTAATTTGATATCAAGTATGATTTTAATGTGTAAATCAATACATATCTAATCAAATAAAGCAAACACAAACAAGTAAATAAGATTTCCAATGTATTCCACTTAAAAGTACATAATTATAGACATGAACACCAAAGTACTTGCATAAGCAAAGTATTTGCATAAGCTTCACACAACTATGATAGAATACACAAAAACTGAACTTTCCATACATAAAAATAAAAACAACAGTAGTTCTCGCATTATGAGTTTTCGATTTCCAGGAGTTATCGCATATAGCTAAGTTTTCGCATCACTTAGTTCTCGCATGTAAGTAGTTTTTGTGTCCTGCGCAGTTCTCACATCATTGTTAGTTTTCGCATTTTTCAAATCTTCGCACAAAATGAAGTTTTCGTAAAATATCAAATTTTTGCAAAATCTAACTCTTTGATTTCTCGAGCCTTAAACTGTGATCTCTTCATTTGTGTAACAGCTTTGCCCATACATCATCTAGTTTCGTCAATTAACACCTTGATAGACTTCAATAAAACCTTAAAACCTGAACTTGGTCTTCCAAGGTTCCTTTTATAAAGTTATAAGTTGTTTTCATATACCTACCTAGATTACTAATCATTGCTCAATTCTCATAACCAAAACCAAATTAGTTCGAAGAACAAGAAAAGGATAATACATAATTTCTCTTGTTTCAACAATCCTGGTTTTTATATAAGGAAATCAAGTTCGTGTATAGATAAGTCATCTATATATAGAAAATCAACATAACCTAATCTACCATAAGCATATCTAAGTCTTGGGAAGTTCATACAAGTCCCTAAGTAATAAACTACAGTGAAACATGTTTGGACAATTGTCAACGAAAAAACGCATAGAATTAAAAGTTTAAACTTGTATTTTCAAAATCTAAAACTTTTATAGATGGGTTTTGATTAGTGTAAAAATGTTTTGGTTCAAATGAGTCAGAATATGTCACTACCATGTTGCAAAGGTGTTTCTTAATCAATCGAACTTTGATACTTTGTTAATGGAGAAATGAACAATGAAGAAAATTGGTGATATATAAAGTAACATTGGAAAAGGAAGGAGGGAAATGTTGGCATTAAGACAAGTAACAAGTAGAGATCATAAGTGAAAAAAATGGCTAATTTTATTTGAGTCTAGTGCTAAAATGATTAAACTACCTTCATGTGTATACACATGGGGAGACTCAATGACTTATTTAGAAGGCCGTCCGACCCAATGACAAATATCATGATGACTTCAAATATATTGGTAACTAGGTTAGTACACGTGTACTATACGATTGATGAAAACAATAACATATAGTTAGGAAGTTCGTGAAACACTTTACTTATCATAAACAACAATTTGACCTTAATGCAAAACGATTGATAAACAACAATCAATCGTATATATGGAAATAAGAAAGATATGTGTGTTTAGATCCAAAATAGCAAAAATTAGGCATAATTTTAGTGAATGAATCAAATGTTAGTTTATATCAAGAAGCAGAATATATGAAAATAAGAATCATATATATGGAAATTGCAGGACCGTTAGAAGGGTGCAATGCACTTTTACAACACAACAACACAAGTGGAGAGTATTCAACAACACTTAACAGATCAAATGGAGAACTAGAAAAACCAGTTTATATGAGAGCTAAGAAACACAAGTAATAAAGAGACAGAACAAGAACAGAACAACACAAGTATTTGGTTTTCAAGAATGATGTATATTTCTCTCTAGTTCCTTACAAGTGTTTACAAAGAAATGATAATAAGATACAAGGACCAGAGATACTTATACTACATCCAACAGCCGACCATACTTTGAAGGCCAGCTAGATGCATGATCTAGATGTTGATCCATATATGTACCTAGATCCTGATCTCAATGTGATATGTCTTGAATATCTTGCACTTATGTAATATTGGGTACTTAATAAAATAAGAGTATTTGTTTGTGATTTGTCTTGTTTAATATTTCATTAATGAGTTGTTTAACGCATATTGACTTTATTATATAGGTTTGTGGTTGATTGATTTTGATATAAATAACATTATTATATTTAATACATTAAAACTTAACAATATGAAGTTATCATGCGAATGGCCCATGCTAATGGACCATACGCATGAACAACTTCATGCGAATGACTCAGTCGCACGACTGAACCAGGATATTGGATCAGTCGTATGATTGTAATATGAGATTGGCTCAGTCGCACGACTGAACACTCAGTCGAGCGAATGGACCAACCGCATGACTCAATCACACGACTAAACCATGCTAATGATTCAGTGGCCCGAATGAGCAACCCCAACCTATAAATACCACCTAATTCGTAGAAAAACGTAAGCATTCAATCCACTTCGACTCCAGACGTACCCTAGCCGTCCAGAAGTCTCTAAGTTCGTACTCCAAGTTCATAGAACACTGTAGATCGATTCCTAATCGATTCTTGATGTTAGATTCAATACCTTATTGTGTCTACGTTCGTTCTCACTGATTGGATCGCCAATCAAATAGGATTCCGCACTATTTGGTTTGCTTTAACACGTTAATCAGTTGGTGTTTCATTCAAATACCAGATCCTAACAAGTGGTATCAGAGCTTTGGCTCTTGATTACATGTTGATTCAATAGTTTTGATACAAAAATTGTGTTT
>BJCM01213954.1:0-11054 GCA_018326385.1 Flaveria bidentis
ATTCGGTGACTTAGTCGCACGACTGACTCAACCGCATGGCTTAACATATGACTAAGTTCAGTCGCAAGCTCAATCACACGACTGAACTCAGCCGCAGGCTCAATCACACGACTGAACTCAGTCGCATGGTTCAATCGCATGATTGAACCTGTTTGCTCAAAAACAGTTTAAGTGTCAACCCGACCAAGCTACATCCTCTGACCGTTAGGGGATTCTTTATGAGGATGAAGTAAACTGGGGACATCAACGCAGGTGTGCGAAACAAAAGCAACATGTGCCCCCAGTTTAAGTACTTGGCCCATGTCATCCTGAAGTGCATAGCTTCGAGGAGAGGAGGATTCGACGAGATGTCAGATCAAATCCAGAACGCATATGTTGCTCTGGTGCTGAACCACCTGTTCAGTTTCTCCCAGATGATATTCTCCTACATGATCGAGAACCTCGAGGCCAAGGGCAAGGAATGCTTCGGCATGTACCCAAGGTTTCTACAGACGATCATTGATCAGAAGCTTCCTTTGTTACCGAAAGAGAGGGATGATGCGGTTTTTCTGGAGATTATGGATGATATGACATTGGGTCGGATGAAGTTCTACCGGGGGAAGTAGGTGAAGCCCCTGATGCGGTTTTTCTAGAGACTGTTTGGTCACTTGGCCAACGAGGGGTATGTGGCGCCATCTCGCAAGAAGTAGCGTCACGATGATAGTGACTCCGATACTGTGCCTATCATGGCACCCACCGACAAAGAAGACAACGAAGATGACGATCATGATCAGGGTCAAGGTGGTGAGGCACATGGTGGAACAGAAAGGGCTGCCTTCCACTAAGACTTCCTGATTGATGAAGATGAGGAGTCGGATGATGAGCCACTAGTAAGGACTGTATGGAGCCGGGTTGTAGCCATAGACAAAGGGATAGAGGCGGTTGGCGGACGCCAGGCTGAGTCGAGGGGTGCTGCTACTGATGTTACTGATCCTACTTACACCCCTGACCAGCCCAGAAGCCAAGGGGGAGCGTCTATTGCAAAGGGCTCCAAGAAGAAGAGAATGGCTCACCCTTATGGCAAAAGGGGTAAGAGGCCAAGGTTTATTGTGATTACATCTTCTGCCAACACCACCACTGTCACACCCACTACTACAGCCACCACTCCAGCTACCACCACTACCACATCTCCTACCACCACCAACACAACTACTACCACCACCACCACTCCTCCCACAACCACTATTATTCCTCCTACCACCACTACCACAGCCACTCCACCAGATTCCACTCCCATTCCACCTCCCATATTCACTACATCTACCACCACAACCACCACTCACCAAGCTAGTCCCTCCACCTAATCCACATTCTCACATGGACCTACTCTACCCATGGTTGGGTTGGAGGAGCAGCTAGCAAACCTCAACCGCATTATGCTAAGGCTGATTGCCACCGATGAGCTAAGGGCTACACAGCTAAATCAGTTGATGGAGGTGAATGCAACTCAGGCAAAGCATATTGTTCAGCTGAGTGAGAAGAACACTCAGTATGAAACAACGTTAGGCTGAGCCCACCACTCACTTAAAGGTCAAAATAAGCTGGTGTTGGCTTCGATAAAGAGGATAGAGGATCTTGAGAAGAAGAACAAGAAGATACTGCTAAAGCTTAAGGGATCAAAGAGCGAGCCATTAAAGATCAAGGATGGTGATGATGGTGATGATGATGATGAGGAGGAGGAGGAGGAGGAGGATGAAGATGAATCTGATGAAAATATTGATGAAGGAGGACCGAGTGGAAAAGATAAAGAGGATGATGATAAGGGTGGTGATGCATCTGCGTCAGCCTCAAATCCTCAAGCTCAGGAGAGGCGTACAAAAAGAAACCAATATAAAGGAGCCTCGTCCTCAGCTCCTCCAGCTGAAGAATCGACAGATCAAGACAAAAGTAATTATTAGATGTCTTTGTATTTAAAAACTTTTGTACTTGAATTATATATTACATTAATGTAATTAATGATCATCTTTGTTTGTGTATGTTTTAATGTTTTATATAATGACTTAAGTGTGATGTGCTTAATGTTTAATCAAACAGATAAAACTCAACAGACAGATGAGTATGATGTCGAACCCCTTCAGCAAGTCATGTAACATCTTGAACTTTTGTTAACTAAGTGTTAACTTTGCTAATTCTTGTAAGGGTCTTTACTGTCATTTATGAAACTCATGGGTGCTTTATGTGCTTGAAATTAACTTTTAATTTGAAAATTTATAGTTTCATTAAATTAAACTTAATGTTTAATAATGAAATCATACAAATAATGATAAGAATATTAATAAAAATTAATAACAATAAAATAATAATAATAATAATAATAATAATGATAATAATAATAATATTGTTACAAATAACAATAATTTGGAAAATTTAATAAACTTAAGTATATTTAAGTCTAGGGGGTTATTATGTTAATTTTGAAACTTTAAATATTAAAGTTTGTGCATGAAATATTAGGAAATAAACCGCAGGGACCATTTGTGTAAATAACGGAAACCAAACCCCCCCCCCTTTGTGCAACCCCATTTTTCCGGCCAGGGTACCGGCCAAATACCGGTAGCCTTCAGGCCACCTTTAAAGTTCACCAAAACGACATTAATTCATCACCAAACCATCCCAAATTGAATCTAGCACACGAATCGAACTTGAAACCACTGATTAAACAATTTGAAACGTCGGTATTATTGAAAAATCACTCGAAACTGAACCTCAATTTACTTCTTAACCGTTCAACGTACAAATCATTGTAATTACCCAATTAACTGAACCTAATTAATCGGTTAATCATCTCTAACGTATCTCTATTTACGATATCATCTAAGAAATACACAAATCTCTCATTCGTATACCAATTTTATTGCAAAACCATCGTTAATCGAACACCATCATCTGGGTCTTTCAATCGAAATTAACAGAGGGTTTTTGCTTATCAATGTCTTTGGGAGTTTCCTTTAAATCGAACTGAATTATTAATCGCATTTGCATCGTGAACCGTCTTCGATCAAGTCGCGGTTGTTATTCGTTCTATTCGTCCTCATTTAGCATCGAACCGGGTAATTGATCCTATATACACACTCGATTTGACATGGGAAACAAAAGCCCCATGTCTATTTCAGAAAACATCAAAGTTATACACATCAATCTGGGTTGAATTGGGATTAGGGTTTATGTGATTTGAGGGGAGTTCATAGGGGTTGTGTTCTTAAGATTTGAAAACCAAAAATAAACAGAGGCCAAGGCCCTGGTTCACTGGTTAAGTCATTGCTTCCTATACATGAGGTCTCGGGTTCGAACCCGGGCAACCTCAAGTATTTTTTAAGGGCTTTTAGCCCTAAACAAAGTTTTAAAATATTTTTAATAAATATAAACATGGATTTTGTAAATACTAAATATCTGTAAAAGTATCAAATCATTTTCTGTATTATTTTTAAAGAAATTAAACAATTAAAATAATATGTTTTTTTAAACAATGGTTGTACTTGGTTATAATTTTTTTAAAATTTAAAATAGTTGTTAGTTCACACATTGTTTTTTATTATTATTATTGTTTAACACGTGTTAATTTCATTTGGTTATAAAATTTTATTTCAACTTAAATCTAATATCTTTAAATTAATGTAAATATTTTCTCCTTCATACCTTTGTATAAAATGTAAATATATTACTTATCATCTATTCTACGAAAATATAATTGATATCCACTCGTTAAATATAACTTGTTGACAAAACCCCAAATACCAAATTCTAATACTCTAGTTCACGTGAAATTATTAATCTTATTATTAAACTTAAACTTGTAAAATATATATTTAGGTACCTTGTGAAGTTCTACGTTGGAAGTTGCTTATTATTCTTTTTAACCATCATATATACAATTTTACATCATGTGAGTATTTCTATACCCCTTTTTCCATACTTTTACACTTTGGGGTGAAACATGTTACTTTATAACCATTACACTTATAAATGTTTGTAAACTTATGGAAATTTACTTGTGTGTTGTGATTAGTTGAACCTTGTAGCTACCATGTAATGTCGAATATATTTACAATTATTAACTATTGCTAGCCTGGCGACGTCATAGATCTATGGGCCTGACAAGCCTGCTTGGTTGATCCAAGTACACTTAGCTAATCGTATATACTTGTAAGCGTTTGAGACTTGTAAAACTTTGTCAAGTTTGATTGTGCATTCTGTCTTACATCCCTAGTTACTTTGCTCTCTAACTTACAACATGAATTGCCATCTTTTATATATTTATGTATTGAAAACTATAGAAATCTCACCAACATTATGTTGACCTTTTATTTATAACATGTTTCAGGAAATACTCAAGTTTTATCGCCACTTTTGAAGCTTGTTCACATCTAGGAATGGACCTAGTTAAATAAATGAAATACATTGGCTTGTTATATCTTATGTTATGTTATTTACTTTCCTTGAGACTTATGTTTGTAATGGTACAATTAGAACTTATGATTAGTATATATTTGGGTTATAAATAGCGTTATGTGGCTGTGAACGATCTTAACCCTCACACCTCAATATTTTCGCCGTCAAGGTTGGGGTGTGATAGATTGGTATCAGAGCCCATAACTATAGGGATTTAGGTTATTAGAAATGGTGAACTAGACTATAGCGTATGCATGAACCTTATAGAATTATATTTCTAACTTGTAAAAGATATTGTTTGCATGCTACATAATGCTATTCCTTCTTATGTGCAATTTGATGCCTTAGTATAGGATTTCCTAAACATTGTTACTTGTCTTCCTAAACTTATCTTTGACTCTTTGACTCTCCTCAAACATGAAACCTCTTAATCTTATTCTCGATGACACGTGGAATCGTATACTTATGCTTATGACTTGGATCTTTAGACTTTATGTCTAATCTATATAAATCTCATCAAGGTTTTGATTTCATGAATCTAAGGAACATTATGTGACACATAGACACCTGTATCCTAGATTTCCTGGCAAAAGGCCTTCGGGCTAAGGCAAGCACTTCGCATAAATCCTACGGGACTAGTCATGCTTACCTGGGGATTTCTAGGATGAGTGATAAACTATGGTCAATATACACAAGTTTCTAAGGCAAATGGGTCAATTCACCTTGACGTCTCAACGTTTCCAAATGGTAATGCATTACCAAATGGAATCATTCCGTGTACCTTACAACTCTTAGCTTGTCTTTGTCTAAACTACTATCCTTTGTTATCCTCATTTCCGTAACTAACTCATTTTTGTATATCCATCATGTCTCGTCACCATGGAAAGCGTGGAAGTTCCGACCGTAAGCTAGCCACCATGATTGCTCGAGGAAAATGGCTGCCGTCATCTCGACCATGGTTGCTGAACTTAATAACACTCAAATGGCTAATAGCAACAACAACACCAATGGGAACAATAGCGGTGCTCATGGAGAGAATAGCAACAACTATAAAGGGAACAATCGTACTTGCAATTTCAAACACTTCAATTCGTGCAAACGCACTAGCTTTAGTGGAAAAGAAGGAGCCACTGGACATCTCGAGTGGTTCGAGAGTATGGAGAACACGTTCATCGTTAGCGAGTGCCCCGACGAGTTCAAGATTCGCTATGCTACAAGTGTCCTTCAACAACGGGCACTCACATGGTGGAATAGTGAAAAGAGAAATCGTGGAACTAAGGTTGCTTTGGCATTGACCTCCGAGGAATTTAAGGATATCATGATCCAAAAATTTTTCCCAAGGAGCGAGTTGCAAAAGCTAGAGGAGGAGTTCTGGAACCTCAAACAAGATGGTGGGAATCACTTGGCTTATTCCACCTGGCATCATGAGTTGAGTATGATCCTACCACACATGGTGGACACCGTGCCCCGTAACATTGAGAAATTTATCAAGGGGGTGTCACCTCAAATTCAAGATTTCGTGGTGGGTAGTAGGCCCACAATTTTAGAGGAGGCAATTACTATTACCGTGCAGCTCACCGAGAATCATATAAGAGCTGACACTATATCGGCCAAGGGTTCCAAGTCTACTACGAAGGTGACACCCGAGGCAACAAAGGAGGTAAAGGCCGAGTCATCTTCCCAAAACAAGAAGCGTAAGTTCACCCCGACATGCAACTACGCGGTGACCGCCCCAAATGCTCCTAAAAACAAATGGTGGTTGCAAATCAAGCTCCCATGGTTAAAGCTTATGCTGGTCCATATCCTATGTGTAGCACGTGCAAGTACCACCATGCGAGCAACAATCCATGCCGAGTCTGCTCGTTGTCTGGGAAGTATGGTCATTTGGTGGCTACTTGTCTTCGTGCGTCAAACAACACTGCAATGCTTACCAACCAAACCTGCTATAACTGTGGCGAGCCTGGTCATATTCGTCCGCAATGTCCTCGCAATGCGGGAACTGTGCCACCGGCTCGTGGAAGTGCTTTCAACATCAACGCCAACCATGCACAAGCCAACAACAACGTGGTGAATGGTACGTCGTTGAACTCCTTTTAAATCGTTTCTTGTCTTATAAAAGTTCCTATATGTGTTCATCATACCAATAATGGGTTATTACCAAAAAGGTATGTATCTTGTAAATAATCATTATGCATTTGTATTGTTTGATTCGGGTGCGGATAGGAGTTTCGTGTCCTTGGTATTCGAGCCTATACTTTCTAAACCGCGTGTTAATCTGGAAAGATCCTTCACGGTCGAAGTTGCCAATGGAAAGTCTATCGTCGTTGACGTCGTAAAACGTGATTGTACCTTGAGCCTTAATGAACATGATTTCTTCGTTGACCTTATTCCTATGCAATTGGGAAGCTTTGATGTTATCATTGGCATGGATTGGTTAGCCAAGCATCGTGCGGAAATTCTATGCTTCGAGAAATGCATTCGAATTCCTTTACCGATGGGTGATACTTTGAAGGTCTTTGGGGAGAAATCATCCTAAGGACTCAAACTTATGTCCCGCGTCAAGGCCCGAAAGTGCTTAAGTAAAAACTATCTAGCTTTCATGGCGTATGTAGTTAATACGTAAGCCAAGGGTAAGGAATTAAAAGACATTCCTATCATGCGGGACTTTCCTGAGGTTTTTCCCGAGGATCTTAAGGGACTACCTCCCGTCCTAGAAGTTGAGTTCAAGATTGACTTAATCCCTGGTGCAAACGTTGTGGCTAAATCACCTTATCGTCTTGCACCATCTAAAATGCAAGAACTAGCTAGTCAACTGCAAGAGTTGACCGATAAAGGATTCATTCGTCCTAGTTCATCACCGTGGGGTGCACCTATGTTGTTTTTGAAGAAGAAAGATGGTTCATTCTGTATGTGCATCGACTACTGGGAACTCAACAAGCTTACCATCAAAAACCGATACCCTCTCCCTCGAATCCATGATCTCTTCGATCAACTACAAGGAGCAACTCAATTCTCAAAGATCGATCTATGTTCTGGGTATCATCAACTACGTGTTCACGATGGTGGCATTCCAAAGACCGCTTTTCGTACTCGATATGGACACTACGAGTTCATGTTCATGCCTTTTGGCTTAACCAATGCACCTGCCGTGTTCATGGATCTTATGAATCGAGTATGTAAACTATATTTGGATAAGTTTGTGATCGTGTTCATTGATGACTTTCTTATTTATTCCAAGATGAAAATCGATCACGAGGCACACTTGCGACAAGTTCTTGGACTTTTGAAGAAAGAGCAATTTTACGCCAAGTTTTCCAAGTGTGAATTATGGTTGGAAGATGTTCAGTTCTTAGGGCATGTGGTGAATAGCCAAGAAATTCACATCGATCCTGCTAAAATTGAAGTGCTTAAGTAATTCATAGTTCTTAGGGCATGTGGTGAATAGCCAAAATTTTCGCATTGAAGATTTGGTGGCACTATCTTTATGGGACGCAATGCATAGTCTACACTGATCATAAGAGTCTCCAACACATGTTCAACCAAAAGGATCTCAACATGAGACAAAGACGATGGATTGATTTGATTAGCGACTATGACTGTGACTTTCGCAATCACCCTGGAAAGGCGAATGTTGTAGTCGACGCGCTGAGTCGCAAGGTCCACTACAAGACTGTCTCGCTCCAAGAAATCCAAGATCGAAGGCAATGGTTTGATATGCTAGGAGAATTTGATACCAAGATTAGTGTGGATGTCAACGAGGCTACTATCATGCTTCAAAACATAAGGATTGACAGTGACCTCGAGTTATGCAATCGCGAGGCTCAACAAACGGCACTAACCGACGAAGGGAAAGATGAGGATTTGATGTCTAACATTCGGTCACAACTGGAGACAAAACCGAACGGCATGTGGTACTTCTTGAATCGACTTTGGATTCCGAATCGTGATAACCTTCGGCACTTCATTATGAATGAGGCTCATCAAACCCGATATTCCATTCATCCTGGCTCCGATAAGATGTACATGGACCTGCGTGGTCAATATTGGTGGCCTGGAATGAAGAAAGATATCAAGTCTTATGTTTCCAAGTGTCTCACGTGTGCAAGATTCAAAGCCGAGCATCAACGACCAAGTGGTTTACTTGAACAACCTGAAATCCCTATGTGGAAATGGGAACATATATCCATGGATTTCATAACCAAGTTACCTCGTACTCCTCGTGGTCATGATAGTATATGGGTGATTGTTGACCTTTTGACCAAGACGACACATTTAATACCTATACGAGACACATACAAAGTTTCAAGACTAGCTCACATCTACATTGACGAAATTATGAGTCGTCATGGCGTGCCGTTACACATCATATCCGACCGAGACGCTTGTTTCACTTCTCACTTTTGGTCTTCTATGCAAGAACTCTTGGGTACTCAATTGGATTTAAGAACGCTTTACCATCCTCAACCCGATGGTCAAACCGAACGAACAATCCAAACCCTCGAGGATCTGCTGCGTCTTTGTGTCCTTGACTTTGGTGGTGATTGGGATATGCATTTACCGCTCGCGGAATTTTCGTATAATAATAGTTATCACTCAAGTATCAAGATGGCACCATTCGAGGCTTTGTATGGTCGTAAATGCCGATCACCGATCTGTTGGACCGACGTTGTTGAGAATCTCATCACTGGTCCTGAACTTATTCAAGAAACGACCGACAAGGTTTCCAAAATCCGAAGTAACCTTGAGGTTGCTAGTAGTCGTCAAAAGAGTTATGCCGACAAGCGGCGTAAGCCATTGGAGTTCCAAGTTGGTGATATGGTTCTTCTTAAGGTTTCACCATGGAAAGGTGTTGTTCGCTTTGGAAAGAAGGGTAAATTAGCTCCAAGATTTGTAGGACCTTTCAAAATCCTGAAAAGGGTTGGGAAAGTGGCTTATAAACTAGAACTACCTTCTGACCTTAATGGAGTTCAACTTTGAGAAAGTGTTTGGCCGATGAGGGTCTGCATGTTCCACTGCATGTCGCCAAAACTTCAATGCGATAACCACAGCACCAAGTTCAAGATCGTGGGTTGTATAATTCACTTCATGAACCTTCAATTGCCTCGACGCGTATGCTATGACTTTGCCTCGTCGCATGAGAACACAACCAAGACCTTGATTAGAAGCATCACAATACATGGTAAAGTCATCGTTCCTATCGGGAAGTGTGAGAATAGGAGTGTTACACAACTTGCGTTTCAATGTCTTTAAGTCCTCTTCTTGCTCGGGTTCCCATTCAAAGAGTCGATTCTTTTGGGTTAGCGCCGTTAATGGTTTTGCAATCTTTGAAAATTTTTCTATGAACCTACGGTAATATCCCGCTAAGCCCAGAAAAGAACGAACCTCGGTTGCGGTTGTGGGAACACACCAATTCTTCACGGCTTCAATTTTAGCAGGATCGACGTGAATTTCTTGGCTATTCACCACATTCCCTAAGAACTGAACCTCTTCCAACCATAATTCACACTTGGAAAACTTGGCGTAAAATTGCTCTTTCTTCAAAAGTCCAAGAACTTGTCGCAAGTGCGTCTCGTGATCGATTTTCGTCTTGGAATAAATAAGAATGTCATCAATGAACACAATCACAAACTTATCCAAATACAGTTTACATACTCGATTCATAAGAGCCATGAACACGGCAGGTGCATTGGTCAAGCCAAAAGGCATGACCATGAACTCGTAGTGTCCATATCGAGTACGAAAAGCGGTCTTTGGAATGTCACCATCGTGAACACGTAGTTGATGATACCCAGAACGTAGATCGATCTTTGAGAATTGAGTTGCTCCTTGAAGTTGATCGAAGAGATCATCGATTCGAGGGAGAGGGTATCGGTTTTTTATGGTAAGTTTGTTGAGTTCCCGGTAGTCGATGCACATACGGAATGAACCATCTTTCTTCTTCACAAACAACACAGGTGCACCCCACAGTGATGAACTAGGACGAATAAATCCCTTATCGGTCAACTCTTGCAGTTGACTAGCTAGTTCTTGCATTATAGACGGTGCAAGACGAAAAGGTGATTTAGCCACAGGGTTTGCACCAGGGATTAATTTAATCTTGAACTTAACTTCTCGCACGGGAGGTAGTCCCTTAAGATCCTCGAGAAAAACCTTGGGAAAGTCCCGCACGATAGGAATGTCTTTTAATTCCTTACCCTTGGCTTTCTTATTAACTACATATGCCATGAAAGCTAGATAGTTTTTACTTAAGCACTTTCGGGCCTTGACGCAGGACATAATTTTGAGTCCTTGGGATGATTTCTCCCCAATGACCTTCAAAGTATCACCCCTCGGTAAAGGAATTCGAATGCATTTCTCGAAGCATAGAATTTCCGCACGATGCTTGGCTAACCAATCCATGCCAATGATAACATCAAAGCTTCCCAATTGCATAGGAATAAGGTCGACGAAGAACTCGTGTTCATTAAGGCTCAAGGTACAATCAAGTATTACGACGTCAACGACGATAGACTTTCCATCAGCGACTTCGACCGTGAAGGATCTTTCCAGATTAACACGCGGTTTAGAAAGTATAGGCTCGAATTCCAAGGACACGAAACTCCTATCCGCACCCTAATCAAACAATA
>BJCM01213960.1:0-10808 GCA_018326385.1 Flaveria bidentis
AAACACAAGATATACGAATAAATAAGCACGTTTCCACGTTACGCGATAAACTTTCTTAATTAACGTTTAAAACATGTAAACACATAACATAACAACATAATCACATTGACAACTAGATTATCACTCATTTAACATTAATAATTGATATTAGGTCACCAACGTTAAACGACAACTAGTGTGTGCTCACGACACGTGTATGCAAAACTTAACGGAACTAACGGAGTTGGATAACAGAAATTTACCGGATGTCACACCTCGGCCCAGTACGCTTTATGCATGACGGTGGGGGTAAAGTTCATGGTTTTGGTATGGAATGTACAGAAAGTATGAATTAATGTGAATGAAAGTAACGAATGTGAATGATGATGACGTGCGGTGAATGAAAGAAATTTAACGAACGAATGATGAAGATAATAATGATGTTATCTATGTGTATGTATAGTTCATGATCACGGATGATGGTAAAGAACAGTTTTAAACGAAAGTGAAATATGTTTTATTATAAAAATAGAACTCACTCAACAACGCTGACTTTTATGTATTTCCAGTTCGCAGGTAAAGGTTGTTGAGAATGGCACGGTGGTGGCTACTCGGCTCTTTTGGATGACATGCATTTTTATAATGCTTTTGTGATGTAATGCAACAAGTATTTTGTAATTCGATAACGATGTATTATTTTGCAAAAGCTTTTATGATGAAATGGAATGTTGTTATAATGTTTCCGCTGTGATGTTTCTTCAAGCTAATGAAATTATATGTTTTATGTGTAATGATTTACCAGCTGTAAGCGTCCCGGGAACGGGGCCTTACAAGTTGGTATTAGAGCCAAAGTTTATGTGAAACGGGTAAATTTTCAAAATAAATCTAAACTTAAACTGAAAATGGGACGGAAAGGGAAGGGATGTCAGTTTGACTAATTGCGTGACATCAGGTATTTTCTTAATGTTAACCGTATTATGTGCGCATGTTATGTGGTTTATGTGTTGTTTGTAGATTTAAATAATGATGTAGTCAGGATAGGTAATGCTTGGGGTATTAAGAGTAAAGTAAGTGGCTAATCATAACTAGCCACTATAATTATGGACTTACTATACTTGACATAAACTGAGCTATTCCCTAGAATGACCGTGTTGGTGTTTGAGTCTTTTAGTGTGTGTTAGAGGATGGCCGGTGGTAGATCATCAAAAGCTTCGCGTGGTGGAGGTCGCGGTGGACTTGGTGCTGAACCGCGGGCCAAAAGAGGAAAGCCTAGAGCCGAAAAGGTGGTTCATGAAGAACCCGAGACCCCTTATCCGGAGGGCGGTGATGAGAGTGCTAATTTGAGAGCCTTTGTAAAGGAGCTGTGGTTGAAGAAGTTCATCAGGTCATGCAGACGATCCTACCGTTTGTGGTTACCGAAGTGATTAAGGTTGTATGAGAAGGAGAGAGGAAATAGAGGAATAGGTCCTCGGGAGGATGGGAGCGACCAAAGACTGAGATGGTTCTCTCCGATGATGAGGAGGAGGAAGAAGAAGAGCCTGCGCCGGAGGCAGCACGAGGCTGTAACTACAGGGCATTTCAAAGATGCAAGCCCCCTACTTTTGATTGTAACGACACTGCTGCTGCTACTCACCGGTGGGTGAGGGAAATTGAAGCCATTCTTGA
The DNA here is from genome assembly GCA_018326385.1 of Flaveria bidentis. Taxonomy (NCBI): domain Eukaryota; kingdom Viridiplantae; phylum Streptophyta; class Magnoliopsida; order Asterales; family Asteraceae; genus Flaveria; species Flaveria bidentis. Next base: position 1,645 of record BJCM01213960.1, read on the forward strand.
TATCAGCGAGTGTCGGGAAGACTAGAAGGTGAAGTTTGTTGCCCACTCGTTTGTGGACTCGGCTCTGTGTCGGTGGGACAATATTGTCCAAGCCGAGGGTAGTCGGGCAATTGGAAGGATGAAGTGGGTAGAGCTGAAAAGGTTGGTAATTGAGGAGTTCTGTCCTCACAGGAAAATGGATAAGGTGGAAAGGAAATTCTTGCAGCTGGAGGCGGGAACAATGACACATTAACAATACACCACCAAATTCAATAAGATGGCATGGCTAGTGCTAGATCAAGTGACACCCTTGTCACAAAAGATCAAGAGGTATATCCAGGGTTTGCCAGTGGATATCCGTAGGCACATGATCGCTACCCGACTGAGCACGTTTAGGTCAGTGGTTGATTTGGCAGGGAGGTTGTATGATGAAAGAACTGTGGTAGAGGCTGAAGGCAGCAAGAAAGGTGGTGGTGACCGAAATTGGAATGGAAAAAGGTTTGATCGGGGTGGTTCCCCGACGAGTAACAAGAAGGCACGGGTAGATGACCGCCGTGTGGTCACATTTGGTGCGGGGTCGAAGAAGTGTGGAAAATGTGGGAAGGAGCATATCGGAGAATGTAGGATGGGATCGAACTTATGCTTCAAATGTGGGAGGACGGGGCACATAGCGAAGGACTGTTGTGCGGTCAGATGTTTTAACTATGGTGGAGAGGGTCACATGAGTAGAGACTGTAAGAAGCCGAGGACTGAGGGTTCGGGGGTGAAGAAGACTGGATGAGAATGACCGAGGGCGAGCGCCAGAGCGTTTACGATGATGCAGGAGGAGGCTAGGACGGACCCTGATGTTGTGTCAGGTACGTTTCTAGTAAACCAAACTTTAGCCTCTGTGTTATTTGATTCTGTTGCTAGTAAAAGTTTTATTTCTACCGTTTTCTGTGCTAAACTGCCTATTAGTAGTAGGAGTGTAGATGCGCCCTTTTATGTAGAAACTGCCATAGGTAAGTCTACCAGGATTTCTGAGATGATAGAAGGTTGTGACGTGGAATTAGAAGGTCATAAATTTCCTGTTAGACCATTCGTGATTACCTTAGGTGGTTACGATGTAGTTCTTGGGATGGATTGGTTAGCGGACTACGAGGCGAACATTGTGTGTCGCAAGAAGATTATTCGTTTCACAGCGTCTGATGGGAGTTTGGTGACGGTTTATGGTGATCGAGTCACTACGATCCCGAAAGTGATTTCGATGGCGGTGGCGTGAAAGTGCATGAGGCGTAGATCTAACACCTACTTGGCCTATGTAAAGGATATGGATACACCAACACCACAACTATCCGATGTACCGGTTGTGTGTGATTTTCCAGATGCGTTTCCCGAAGACATACCAGGAGTGCCACCTGACTGTGAGGTCGAGTTTCAAATCGACGTGATACCGGTGCCCAACCTGTTGCTAAAGCACCGTATCGGTTGGCTCCGACTGAGATGAAAAAGTTGATGGAGCAACTACAAGAGCTGCTTGATAAGGGGTTCATTAGACCGAGTATCTCTCCTTGGGGTGCTCTGTTCTTATTTATGAAAAAGAAAGATGGTAGCATGAGAATGTGTATCGACTACCGTGAGCTGAATAAGTTGTCAGTGACGAATCGATACCTGTTACCAAGAATTGATGATTTGTTTGATAAGCTTCAAGGTGCCTGTTGGTGTTCAAGGATAGATCTCCGATCGGGCTACCATCAACTGAAGGTGAAGGAGAAATATATTCCTAAAACAGCTTTTCGCACGCGTTATGGTCACTACGAGTTCCTTGTTATGTCATTTGGTTTGACCAACGCGCCAACTGCTTTTATAGACTTGATGAATCGAGTGTGTCAGCCGATGTTGGATAAATCAGTGATTATGTTTATCAATGATATCTTGATTTTTTCCAAGAATGTGGAGGAACATGCTGGTCATATTCGAGAGGTGTTGGAGATGTTGAGAAGGGAGAAGTTGTATGCTAAATTCTCCTAATGCGCATTCTGGCTACGCGAGGTTCAATTCTTGGGTCACGTGGTGAACCCCAACGGGATTATGGTGGACCCGACAAAGGTGGATGCGGTAATGCAATGGAAGTTTCCCAAGACGCCATTCGAGATTCATAGTTTCTTGGGTTTGGCAGGCTATTATAGGAGATTCATTCAAGACTTCTCTAAGATTGCTTCTCCACTAACCAAGTTGACCCGTAAGGATGTAAAGTTTTTGTGGGATCAAGCTCAAGAGAAGGCGTTTGAAGAGTTAAAGGCAAGATTTACTCAAGCTCTTGTTTTGTCGTTTCCCAATGGAAGTGAAGGTCTGGTGGTTTATTTAGATGCTTCCTACTCGGGGTTGGGATGTGTGTTAATGCAGAGAGGAAGGGTTATAGCCTATGCATTCTAACAGTTGAAGGTTCATGAGGTTAATTACCCTACTCATGACTTGGATCTAGCAGTTGTGGTCTTCGTGTTAAATATTTGGAGGCACTACTTATACAGGGCGAAGTGCACCATATTCACTGACCACAAGAGCTTTAAGTACTTCTTCGAGCAGAAGAACTTGAACATGAGGCCGAGGAGATGGTTGGAGCTCATAAAAGACTATGATTGCGAGATCCATTACCATCCGGGCAAAGGCAATGTGGTGGCTGATGCCCTTAGCCGAAAGGAGAGACCCGAGCCGATTCGGGTGAAAGCTTACCGGTTGATCATGACCTCTGATGTGATGAAGCAAGTCAAGGAGTTTCAAGATGAGGTGTTGAAAGAAGATCATCTTAACTCTGAAAGAATGAGAGGTCTGGTTGCGGAATTGGGTGAAAACACACTCGGTGTTAGAACCTGATTCGGACGGATGTGGATTCCTTGTTTTGGGGATCTACGCGTGAAGATTATGGATGAAACTCAAAAAACTTGGTATTCTATTCATCTCGGTGCTACGAAGATGTACCAAGTCATGAAGAAAGATTATTAGTGGCAGGGTATGAAGCATGATGTGGTGGAGTATGTGAGTAAATGCCTTACTTGTTTACAAGTGAAGGCCGAACACCAAAAGCCGTATGGGAAGATCCAACCGTTGGATATACTGGAGTAGAAGTGGGAGCATATCACCATGGATTTCATTACGAAGCTACCACGTACCCTGAAAGGGTATGAATGGGTGATCGTTGATCGTTTGACGAAGAGTGCTCACTTCCTACTGATTCGCGAGACCTATTCATTTGAGAGGTTGGCGGATCTGTTCATTAAAGAGATTGTAACTCGTCATGGTGTGCCGATGTATACTGTGTCTAATCATGACGCCTGGTTTACATCAAAATTTTGTAAGAAATTCCACGACGCAATGGGGACGGGGTTACATATTAGCATAGCTTATCATCCTCAGACGGATGGTTTGTCGGAAAGGATCATTCAAATGTTGGAAGATATGCTTCAGGCATGCAACATTGACTTTGGAGGAAGTTGGGATGACCACTTTCCGTTATCTGAGTTCTCATATAACAACAGTTATCATGCCAGCATTGGTATGCCTCCTTATGAGATGCTATATGGTAGGAGATGTAGAACACCCGTGTGTTAGGGTGATATTGGCCATAAAGAGTTAGGGAGCGTCAAAGTGGTCGAGGTTATGACTGAGAAACTGGAAAGGATCAAGGCTTTCATGAAGGAAGCCAATGATAGGCAGAAGTCGTATGCTGATAAATGATGTGGACCGAATGAGTTCCAGGTGGGTGATAGAGTTATGTTGAAAGTCTCACCTTGGAAGGGTATTATTCGGTTCAGAAAGAGGGGCAAGTTCAGCCCGAGATACATAGGGCCTTTCCGAATCATTGCTCGAGTAGGAGAGGTGGCCTATAGACTAGAATTACCAGAGGAGCTAAGTGGAATTCACCCGACATTCCATGTATCTCATCTGAGAAAATGTTTAGTAGACGAGGATATGATTGTTCCACTGGAGGATATCGAGGTAGATGAACGGCTCAATTATGTTGAGCAACCAGTGACAATCATCGATTGTAAAGATAAGAGATTGAGGAATAAAGTGGTTCCACTTGTGCGCATACAGTGGAAGCACAAAAAGGGATCGGAGTCTACGTGGGAGACTGAAAAGGAGACGAGATAGCATTACCCACAAATGTTTGAGGAATAACAGGTTTCAGGGACGAAACCTATATAAGGGGGGTGGACTTGTAACACCCGGTTATTTTCTTTGAAGCCAAAGAAAGAAGAAAAAAGAAAGAAAAAGAAAGAATAAAGGAGAAAAAGCATTTTACCTAAAGTTGAGGGGTAAAATGTGGCAAAAAGGAGAAAAGTTTGGAAGAGTGGGTAAAAGGGGATGACAGCCCACTCTCCCCTCACTCTTCCCATATTCAATCGGCCAAGGAGAAAGAAAAGGGAAAAAAGGGCAAGTTTCAGGTTTTTGAAGAATCAAGGTGTAAAAGTTGAAGTGAAGCGGGTTTGTGGGAGGCTGTACTCGAAGGGGCCGTTAATGTGAGTTCTACGACCCCTCTTTTACATGTTTCTGCTGATTTTGAGGCTGGAACACATAGCAAATCGTTTTTTGGTTATGTTGGGTGTGGAACCCTTTCATGTGTATGTTTGTGTGTGGGTGCGAACGGGTGGGCTCGTGTTTGGGCTTGTGATGTTTCAATGAGGTTATGGTTGTGTTTCTAAGGCTTAAGATGGTTGGTTTAAGATTAGAACAGGTTAGAAAAGGGCCGGAGGCTGAAATCTGCAGTTCAGGTTCGAAGAGACTGTATGCTGCACCCAGCTAGGGCTCATGCGACTGGAAGCCATGAGACCGAATGGCATGCGACAAGAGCCCATACGGCCGAAAAGCATGCGACTAAAGGCCATGCGCCTAAATGGCATGCGACTCAAGGCCTTATGACCGAAAGGCATGCGACTGAAGGCCATGCGCCTGAATGGCGTGTGATTGAAGACCATGCGCCTGAATGTTATATGACTTAAGTCCATGCGCTTGAATGCCATGCGACTGAGGGTCATACGCGTGGAAGTTATGTGACTGAAGGCTATGCGACTCAAAGTCCATACGCCCCAGAGTGCCCATGCATCTGGAGACTCTCCATACGCCTAAGTGCTCATTCGCCCCATAGTATCCATACCCCTAAGTGTTCTCATGCGCCTGGAAGGCCATGCGACTGAATAGTGCCCATACGCCCAAATAGGGCTCATGCGCCTGAAAGAACTTAGTTTATCTTTCCGATTTTCGGGGGAATGAGTAGATGTAGGCTTTGACTTGGGTGGTTCCCGGGGTTTCATGTAAGTTGACTTTCGAGATCATAGATGATATGATGGGCATGAATGATGTATGATTGATGCTTATGTGATGGTGTATGCAATGTATGATTGTTAAATAAAGGTATGTATGATGTATGTTATGTATGATTATTTTCCCGTGGCTTTACGTTGAATGTAAATGAATGAAATGAAATTATTATGTAACATAAAGTGGAAGATAATGAAAAAGAAAATGTAAATAATGAATGCATGCATTAATGAACGAAGGAAGTAAAGTAAGTCTTGCAAGCTTTGTATGTGTAAACACGCCTAATGAAGGGTGTTAGTTCAACGGTGTGTGGGTTAGCTACCCCAGAAGGATGCACACCAGGGTCCGTCTTTATGACCGACCATTTGTATAGAACCTTTGTCGCTTAACCTAGTACTATGGTCAGGCCACCGGGCGCAATGTATGGGGGTCTATGATAGACCTCGGCCCAGTACACGCTTTATGCATGACGGTGGAGTATAGCACATGATAATGGTACACCTGAATTTACCCTAGTACTATGGTCAGGCCACCGTGCACAATGTATGGGGGTCTATGATAGACCTCGGCCCAGTACCGATTTATGCATGACGGTGGGGGTAAAGTTCATGGTTTTGGTATGGAATGTACAGAAAGTATGAATGAATGCGAATGAAAGTAATGAATGTGAATGATAATGACGTACGATGAATGAAAGAAAGTTAACGAACGAATGATGAAGATAATAGTGATAATATTTATGTGTATGTATAGTGCATGATAACGTAAGATGGTAAAGAACGATTTTAAACGAAAGTGAAATATGTTTTACTATGAAACTATAACTCACTCAGCAACGGTGACTTTTATGTGTTTCTTGTTGGCAGGTAAAGGTTGCTGAGGATGGCACAGGGGCGGCTACTCGGCTCTTTTTGATGGCATCCATTTTTATAATGCTTTTATGATATAATGCAACAAGTATTTTTTAATTTGATAACGATGTATTATTTTGCAAAAGCTTTTATGATGAAATGGAATGTTTTTTTAATGTTTCTGCTGCGATGTTTCTTCAAGCTAATGAAATTATATGTTTTATGTGCAATGATTTACCAGCTGTAAGCATCCCAGGAACGGGGCCTTACAAGTTGGTATCAGAGCCAAAGCTTATGTGAGACGGGTAAATTTTCAAAATAAACCTAAACTTAAACTGAAAATGGGACGGAAGGGAAGGGATGCCAGTCTTAGTAGCTGCGTGCCATTAGGTATTTTCTTAATGTTAACCGATATTGTGTGCGCATGTTATGTGGTTTATGTGCTATTTGTAGATTTAAATACTGATGTAGTTAGGATAGGTATGCTTGGGGTATGAAGAGTAAAGTAAGTGGCTAATCACAACTGCCACTGCAATTAGGTACTTACTATACTTGACATAAACTGAGTTGTTCCCTCGAATGACCGTGTTGGTGTTTGAATCTTTTAGTGTGTGTTAGAGGATGGCCGATGATAGATCATCTAAAGCTTCGCATGGTGGAGGTCGCGGTGGACTTAGTGCTGAACCGCGAGCCAAAGAAGGAAAGCCTTGAGCCGAAAAGGTGGTTCATGAAGAACCCGAGACCCCTCATCCGGAGGGCGGTTATGAGAGTGCTAATTTGGGAGCCTCAGTAAAGGAGGCTGTGGTTGAAGAAGTTCATCAGGTTATGCAGACAATCCTACCATTTGTGGTGACCGAAGTGATTAAAGTTATGCGAGAAGGAGAGATGAAAGAGAGGAATATGTCCTCGGGAGGATGGAAGCGACCGAAGAATGAGACAGTTCTCTCCGATGATGTGGAGGAGGAAGAAGAAGAGCCTGCACCAGAGGCGTCACGAGGCTGTAACTACGGGGAATTTCATAGATGCAAGCCCCCAACTTTTGATGGTAATGACACTGCTGCTATTGCTCACCGGTGGGTGAGGGAAATGGAAGCCGTTCTTGATATCAGCGAGTGTCGGGAAGACCAGATAGTGAAGTTTGCTACCCACTCGTTTGTGGACTCGGCTCTGTGTTGGTGGGACAATGTTGTCCAAGTCGAGGGTAGTTGGGAAATTGGAAGGATGAAATGGACAGAGCTGAAAAGGTTGGTAATTGAGGAGTTCTGTCCTCATATGAAAATGGATAAGGTAGAAAGGGAATTCCTACAGCTAGAGGTGGGAACAATGACACATCAAAAATACACCACCAAATTCAATAAGATGGAACGGCTGGTGCCAGATCAAGTGACACCCTTGTCATGAAAGATCAAGAGGTATATCCAGGGTTTGCCGACGGATATCCGTAGAAAACATGATCGCTGCCGACCGAGCACGTTTAGGTCGGCGGTTGATTTGGTAGGGAGGTTGTATAATGAAAGAACTGTGGTTGAGGGTGAAGACAACAAGAAAGGTGGTGGTGACCGGAATTGGAATGGAAAAAGGTTTGGTCGGGGTGGTGCCACGACGAGTAACAAGAAGGCACGGGTAGATGACCGCCGTGTGGTCACATCTGGTGCGGGGTCGAAAAAGTGTGGCAGATGTGGAAAGGAGCATATCTGAGAATGTAGGTTGGGATCAAACTTATCCTTCAAATGTGGGAGGACGGGGCACATAGCGAAGGACTGTGGTGCGGTAAGATGTTTTAACTGTGGTGGAGAGGGTCACATGTGTAGAGACTGTAAGAAGCCGAGGACTGAGAGTTTGGGGGTGAAGAAGACTGGAGGAGAAGGACCGAGGGCGAGCACCAGAGCGTTTACGATGACGCACGAGGAGGCTAGGACGGACCCTGATGTTGTGTGAGGTACGTTTCTAGTAAACCGAACTTTAGCCTATGTGTTATTTGATTCTTGTGCTAGTAAAAGTTTTCTTTCTGCCGCAATCTATACTAAACTGCCTGTTAGTAGTAGGAGTGTAGATGCCCCCTTTGATGTAGAAACTGCCATAGGTAAGTCTACCAGGATTTCTGAGATGATAGAAGGTTGTGACGTGGAATTAGAAGGTCATAAATTTCTGGTTAGACCATTCGTGATGACCTTAGGTGGTTTCGATGTAGTTCATGGGATGGATTAGTTAGCGGACTACAAGGCGAACATTGTGTGTCGCAAGAAGATGATTCGTTTGACAGCGCCTGATGACAGTTTGGTGACGGTTTATGCTGATCAAGTCACTATGATCCCGAAAGTGATTTCGATGGCGTTGGCGGGAAAGTGCATGAGGCGTGGATGTAACGCCTACTTGGCCTATGTAAAGGACGTGGATACACCAACACCACAACTATCCAATGTACCGGTTGTGTGTGATTTTCCAGATGTGTTTCCCGAAGGCTTACCAGGAATGCCACCCGACCGTGAGGTCGAGTTTCAGATCGACTTTGTAGAGAATATATGAAGAGGCAGATGTAACCCAAACATCCAAAGTCTATCTTGCATGCTACACAAGTGCATTGAAGAAGAATGCTTAGGAAGTTTTACACTTACAACAGAGAATACTCTAAGTGTAAAATCTTCCGAAGCCAAGACCAATATCTTCCGAAGCCAAAGATGAAGTCTTAAGAAGATTTAGAGACAAAGTCTTCCGAAGCCTCAACTCTTGAAGACAGATTTCTTCCGAAGACTTTTAGTAACATGCTTTATCTCATGTACTTTTCCATAAAGTTGGACACCTTTCCGCTGCAACTCTGTAAACTCACCAACTTGCATGAGTTGGTGAAAAGGTCCATGCTTTTGGTAACTGTATATTGAGGTCTTGAATCTGTAACTTTCTACTTCATGTACTTTATCCTTTTTGTAATAGATAAGGATGTGAGCTATGGCATGTCATAGTCACTAGTCAAAAGGCAATCTGCCTTTTGACTCTACAATTGATTTTGTTTGTGTCTAGTCAATTGTATCCAGTTGG